>JAOPJM010126849.1:0-13656 GCA_027124095.1 Muusoctopus leioderma
TGTATGTATGTATGTGTGTGTGTGTATATATACGTATATATAACATAAGGAATAGAAATCAATCACCATCTAGAAGAGGAAAATCAAAAACGAGAAGTAACCAATTTTTGAAACGAGGAGAGTACATTTACCGAAGAAATAATTTTGAAAATAATTATGGGAGAAACGATCTTGAAAATAACTACCGGAGAAACAATTTTAGAATTAATTACGGAAGGCAATATAATTTTGGGTATCGTAACGACGAATATAGAAATCAGCCAAATTCGAACCACCCAAAAGGTTTAAAGCCATTTTTTAGATTCAGCCGAAAAGAGCAGGGTTACCAGATGGTACAATCAAAACATGAGAAACCAAAAGTAATTAATTTATCTTAAAAAAATATTAACAACAGATCAAATATATATACTTGCAAAGTGACTTCAATTTACACCAACACCGCGAACTCCGAACTTTAATGAAATCAAATATGACATTTCAGACTTTTGTCGAAAATTCAAACTAACAGACAACAGACTAACAGACGTTTGATAAAGACATTGAAAATTAGTGCCAGTAGCATGTCTGATGGTGCAGCCTTCTCTCCCTCCAGCTGTCACATCCCCGATGTTCCGCTGGGTAAAGGGTGGGAGGGCCGAGTGTGTGTCTGCTCGCGACTGCATGGGCATCTAAAACACTTAGCGAAAGCATGGTATATACTTACACCAGGTCATCCTCGAATTCGAGGGACGGCTGTGGTTTTTGGTTGATTCCACCACCACGCCACCTTCCGTTTGGTTGGGACCTTGCACCAGCCACAGATCTGGTCTGTTACCCTTATATATGTATATATATATAGATGTGTGTATGTGTGTGTGTGTGTGTAATAAATGTGATGTGTGAAGTTAATTTCAGTAAATGTTAGTTAGGCTGTAGTTTTACTTATCTTATAACCACAGAGAAATAGTCTAAAAACTACATGTGTGTATATACATGTGCTTACAGAATGTTTATGTGTTCATGAATGTTACATATAAGAATATTAACGTATTTGATATGTATTTGCAGAAGAGTGTGTAGAGCCTGGTATATGTGAATTTATATTTTCGAACAAAGCACTCAAATCTGTGCGATGATTTCATATTGTATGCATGGATGTTACTCCAATTGCATACTAGCAACTTTCAGGAGTTCATGTTCCCTGAGGATTACCACGACCCCCCCCCCTCTATATGCTGGCATGAAACCATGGTATTGAGTTGATTGTATAGCCACAAACCATACAAATATATATGACTATATGTATGTATATAAATGTATGTTTAACATGCACACAGTACACTCTGTAAACTGGTTGGTTTTAGGAAGGGCATCTAACCATGGAGACCATGCCAGAATGTACAATTGAGACGTGATCCTCCGACCTGTCTGGGAGGGCAGTAACTCCTAATAGGAATTGACTCAGACTGTGACAACCCATCCAACCCTTGCTAGCATGAAATGTGGACGTAAAACGATGATGATGTATGTATGTATGTGTGTATGTGTGTATGTATGTATGTGTGTGTGTGTGTATCAGAGCTGGATTTTTTAATTTGTTTGCAGTTTGCTACTCGAAGTTTCATTTCGGATCCCCAGGTGATTGGATATAAGATAGATAAAGCTGCTTATATGTACTGGCTAAAATGCTCAGTTTCGGCAGAAAATAAATTAGTGAGAAAATACAACATTCACAGGTAAATATATAAACATATTTAAAAATCTGGGTGTCATTGACGACAAAAATCATGGAACAATGTGTTGTTGCGGTGGTATTTGTAATGCATAATAATCAGGTAGGGAAACTGCATGCTGATATTTTCTTTTCTTGTATTTTGAGTGGTTTTGAAGGAAGGTCAAACATGATGGGAGAAGAGTCAAGTGGATTTTTGATTGTAGATGTGTTTACAAATGCGGGAGGTTAATAGTTCGTCGTTTAATGATTGTTTGGTGTGAAAGATAATTTGTAAGTGGTTCCATTGATCATTATTTCAATTGTAGACTAGTGAATATAGGTGCTAGTCATAAAGCGTACAAAGTAATTGGTCCTTTTGAAGCTGTTGTTTGTTTGGGTATAGTGTACAAAAGTTTGGAGAATCAATAAATATGAGTCGTAACGGTTAGTAGTGACGATGAAAGGTGGAATTAAGTGTGAAGACTACCAAATAAAAGTGAAAGAAAAGAAATATGAAAAGAAAAAAATTGAATTAAATAGTGTAGAGAAAATATATCAATGGAAAGATGAAGAATGAAAAAATAAATCTAAAATCTTGAAAGTAAAAATATCTAATAAAAATGTGGGAATATAAATGTAGAGTAGGAAAAAGAAATAAATATAAAAATATACAAAAATACAAATATAAACAATGTTGACAATAATAGTATTATCATTAATAAATGATCAAGTACTATGGTCGATATAATCGAATATACCCCTCCACAAAAGAGTGAGAACTTGTCTCTATATTAATAAATCAATAATAATAATAATAATAATTTCTTTATTGGCCACAAGAGCCAAAGACATTGGGGACAGCACAAGGAACAGAATACAGAACAGTGTGGGGGTTACATAAAAACGAGTAAAAAGACAAAATTACAACAACAGAAGATGAGGAAGGAAAAGTCCCCAAAAGGGAACAGCCACCTTAGGCTAACTAAGAAACTCCACAGATCCAGGACTACCCTAACCAACAAGGGCAAGTACCCTCTCTCAGCTGTCATATGTCGGCCTATATGCTGATAGTAGACTCATTCATTCGGATCATGCTTGCCACTCTAATCCCACCTTTAAACAAATTTACTGGATGGCAGTCACTCCCTCTCTACCCTCACCTTCCTCTCAAAGTGAATAAGTCAATGAAGGCTTGGCCGAAAAGGAAAGTGCCAGTCTTCAGTCTTTTCAGTCCCATCCACCGCACCTCTTTCGCCTTACCCACCAGACAGAGAAAAACAGCCTTCCCTTCCTGGCCAAAGAAAGACAGTGGGACGATCAATTCTACACGTGACAGCAGCTATTCGATAAAATTCTACAAGTCAGCAATTTTCGGACACTCAAGTGTGTACAGAACGTTTTCGTTGCTTTGCAGATAGGCTCGGCTTCTGTGCTTTTAGACTTTGTTTCGAGCCGGCAAATCCCTTTCTCCGGTAACACTGCCAAGTCAGGGATTTCTGGAAGCTTTCGTGCCGAAAGTTCTCTGGAAAAGACCAGTCAGTTGATTTGCGTCGATAACCACAGTTTCCCCCCAGAAAATCATCGCTCTTCTCCACCACTAGTTCTCTATAGAATGCTAACGTTGGAGTTCACCCGGTGTATTTCTAGACTGGTAAAGAGCCGTGAGCGCCTGGCCACATTTCAGATGTCAGGTGCCCAGGCTTGTTCTTCACTTGACCCAGGACTGCTATTCTGTCAAAAAGAGGAGCTGTGGGAAAACGTACCTGACAAACGACACTACTATTTTTCACCGTCCAGATATCTCTGCAAATTCTGCAACCTCATCGCGTGTTTGCGCATCATCAGCCATGATATACCTAGCCCTCTACGTAGAGGGTGCTGGCAGCAGGAAGATCCTCCTTACCTCGAAATCCAAGTCTTTTCCAAACAATACTGCTACCTTGGCGCCTGATCCTGACCGACCTCAAATGCGTACACATTTTAGCCGCCGATGATGGACACAAATGCGTGTGATCTGTAAATCTTGGTCTTTGCTGATGGCTACCACATATATATCTAGTAACCTGAAGTCAGTGAGTGAGTGAGTAACCTTGCTTACAAGCTGACCCAGGCCACGTGCATTTATGCATTCCATTTTGAGTATAGTCATCCAGATTGGAAAATGAAAAGCGAGAGAGGTGACTTATTTTGATCTTGGGGAAGTAGTCAATATCTGGTCTCTTTGGTGGAGAGTTTCTTTGAAATAGTCATTTGTCCAATAAAAGGTTGAAAATTCCGATGCCATGTGGAAATGTATCTTTCAGCTTATTTTAAATGTCCCCAAAAAATCGGTTTTCAGCAAAAGTCTGTTTAGTGGAGTGTTTTGGTTGCGCTCCTCCATGTTCATCTCTTCTGCTTGTATTTCGTTAGGTGGTGCTATATATTCCATCAACTCACTGCTGTTTCTGTTTACAACAGTCAACTTCCTAGAGTTTGGATTTTGTGTGTTTGGCTGTTGATGCTATTGCTGCTGTTGTTTTTGTTGTTTCCTTCGGCAGTTTGCTATGGTTATTGCAGTGTTTGTGTGTTTTCCTTTTGTTGTTGGTAAGGCTGCGGCTTTGGCTGTTGTTGCTGTTGTGACGTTCATGATTGTGTGTGTGTGTGGATGATTTCCGGACTCTCTTGCTCCGACGAACATTCGGGATTTTAGCTTGTGGTGGACAATTTAATTTCAATTTGTTCCCAATGGACAAAGACCTCTTCAACTGGTCTTTTGCCTCGACATCACTGCATGACGAAGTCTCGGAGTCCGAGACGTCTGAGTTAGGCGGAGTCAAGAGGTTTGTCTGCGCGTGTGTTTGAGTTTCTGTTTGTGTTTTGCTGCTGCGGAAGGCACTATTCTTGTTGTTATCTTGAAGGTTCCTGTATTATTGTTGCTGCTATTGTTTTGCTACCGCTGTTGTTGCTGGCGTTTTTATAGTTGTTGTCGCTGTGGTTTGGTGTTTGGCAGCAGAGTAGGTCTTCCTTCTTTTGCCCTCTGTTGTGGTTGGTTGCACCACTTATGTATCGCCTGTGCTTTCTTCCCTCCACCGTTTGGCAACTTGATCAAGTTTGGCATGGCTTCGAACCTTTCTTTGTTCGTTTGAATCAAGAGCTCTATGCCTATTCCGACCATTTTCTTGATGCAGCTTGTGGACCTCCATGATGGCTACTTCGTCTTCATCGTTATCAAAACTAGTTACCAGATTGTAATGTTTAGCAGCACATCCGCCACCATCACCTTCGTCACTAGCTAGATGAGGATACAATCCTCGCTCTTAAGTGGGAGAGTAAAGTGATTCATGGTCTAACCTTCAGAGAGGAATCTAATCTTCACCGTCGTACATTATCTGCCACGAGTGACAACAGTTTGTTTGTTTTTTGTATGCTTCCACATCACCTGCGAGCGCTTTTCCATCTGAGCATGCTTCGGCTTCTCCACTTGTAGACACTTTTTGCTTATGCACCGGTACGTCACTGTGCATTTGTTGGCGTACTCCATTACCACATGTGGCACGGCCAGAGCGACTTTCCTGCCCTCCTTGAGGACGAGTCCTCTGGCTCCACTTAGCTACTCGTTTTTCATCTCGGTGACTCTTTTTGCATTTGCAAATTTTCCAGTCCTTGCAGCTATTTTGCTGCAGCCGTTGCTATTATTATTCCTGCTGCTGCTTTGGGTAGTGATGGAGTCGGTGGTGTAGTGGAAGTGGTGGGTTTGGTGCTGTAATGTTCAGCCGACTTATCGCTAAACTAGTGGCAGCAGTGTTGTTATTTTTTATTTCTTTAACCGTGGTTCTATTGTTGTGGTTGCTGGTATTTCCGTCGACACTGTTGCTGGACGTATTTTTGTTATTGTTTCTGTTCAGCATGGTGTGTTACTGCCGCTCGTTGCAGTGGCAGTGGTGACGTTAGTGGTTGAACTGGTGACTGTGCTGTGAGAGAGGAAACTATTCGCTCGTGAAAGCAGCGAAGGGGAAGCTTTGAGTGACAAAACCATTTGGCTACTTGAATTACCTCCTACTTGCCATTCTTGCTGGCTGGCTATTAAAGACGACGCCATCTTGAGTTTTAATACTTTGGAAGTTTTGTAATAAAAAAATTGGGGCGGGAGGTATAGCTTCACCGAACGCGGAAAATTAAAGAAACCAACCACGCCCCAAAACAGGATAAAACACAACAATAACAATACCCTGAAAGAGAAATCTAATAACAAATGTTCGTCACTTACAGGATTAGACGACATAAATATTGAACTAACTACAGTTTCAGTTTCATAAATCTTTGACATCCTGAACCAACATCCACTGCCTTGATGCCAAGGAAAAAAGCAGCTCAAAGCTACACAAAAAATGTTTCCGCTTTACATGTGGGTAAGCTGATTTGCACAGTGGTGCTTGTTCGTTACCAATATGCTAACACGTCTGTCGAGAACAAAAGCAAAGTATAACAACAACAATAATAATAATAATTCTTTCTAATATTGACACACGGCCAGAAATTTAGGGGAGGGGTATGTCGATAATATCGTCCCCAGTACTTGACTGGTACTTTCCAGATGGATGAAAAGCAAAGTTGGCCTCGGTGGGTTTTGAACTCAGAGCGAAGTGAGCCGGAACGAATACTGCAAGGCATTCTGCCCGACACGCTAACGACTCTGCCAATTCGCAATAATAATAACAATAATAATAATAATAACAACAGCAATAATTTCTGTATTGGCCACAAGGGAACTTACATGAATACAAGTAAGTTGTTATACATGGGTCTTACAAAAACGTGTGGGGAGAGAGAAGATAATTTTATATTAAAAAGATCTAAGTAAGGAGTAACTGCGTTATAGAATGACCATATTAAACAATGTTTATATAAATTAAAAACACAGAATAGATATAAGATCATATAAAACACAAAATATAATAAAACAAGTTATAATTATATTTTAATTATAAATATGAAACACAAATTGGGTAACATACCCATACACGGGTGAGAAACCACCTTCTAGTATCATAGCACCTCACAGCTCTGACCACCTTTCGCTCCTGGTTATCACCACTCAGCACATCATCTGCATGGTTTTCCTCCAGATCATTCAACAGATCCATCTAAAACTCGGTTGAGATTTGAACACTCTTGTATTACTCACCGTCTGAGGAGAAGATGGACTTCTACATGTGCCCATTTTGTTTGGGTATATTTTTCCGTTTTCGTACTTTTTTATCTTTTTGCCATCAGCTACAGCTTGTCACCCAACTTAAGCCTCTACTTGCTTCTCATCATCGCCAGATGATCGCGGGTACTGCAAGGGGATTCCTCTGCCTCCTGGTCGTCAGCTGCTTGCACCGAGAACGATGCGAATTTGTCGGCTATCCTCAGAGCTGAGACAAACGGTTTTCTAAATACAGCAGTTTCTGAATCCTACTGTTAATGATAGTTCTGCTTCTGTCCGACGCTTTCTCTCCGCCTTTACCTTTCCAGCTCTTCAAGGAAGAAGGCCTTCAAGTGGCTCTTACTGCCATATATATATCAGTTTTCTTCTTTCGTGCTTTCATCCTCTTTTTACAATCCGTTTACAATACCTCTCCATTCTCTATCCGCTCCTCATCGTCGAACGATGATGGAGTGGTACTACCGTGAGGGGGTCCCTCGGTGTCCTGGCCGTCAACTCCTGGCACTGAAGATGAGACGATTACTCCCACCATCCTCAGCTGCGAGAAGTGGTGCTCTGAAAGCAGTAGTTTCTGGAGCCTGTTGTTGCTGGCTCTGTTGCTGTTCAGCACTTTCCTTCCTCCTTCGATTTTCCAGCTCCTCGGAACAGTATGCCCTTAGGTGGCTCTTACTGCCACACGTGTAACTGCTGGGCTTTCACCAGACTATTTTTGTTTGGCACCCATGATGGGGTACAGCTCTAGGTTTGTTCTGTAATAGGGTCAATAGGACCTGCTTGTCTATTCAGACCTCACCCCTTCATATGTCGTTTTGAGCCGCCTCGGTGTTCACAGACTACCCGTACTGTGTAGCAAAGGTAACGACGACCCAAGTGTTGATATCAATGTCAGTGTCACTGGCTGTGACTCTTGTGTTCCACCAACCCATATATTGCAGAACAAGCCTGTGGGTAGGTGTATAGTGCACCAACTCAGTCTTTCACCACGTGTGAAATTGTCATTTTTTCTGAGTAATGCAACTGTCTCTGTTTGGTTGTTTGAGTGTTGTTATTTTTACTTTTTGTTTGTCAAATTGTTTTTTTTTTTAAATTCATGTTCGTGTTGAGAAACGTTTTGAAAACCTGTTCAAAATTCGTTCATTTATTGGCCACAAGGTCCCATACATACAACAGGATGTGTGGTGATGCGCAAATGCACTTGTTCTTCTCCTTAGGCGAAGTCTGTATCTATGTGTGCGTGTGTGTGTTAATGTTGTTGTCGCCTTGTGAACCACTAAGATTACTTAAATTATCACTATTTGTTTAAGAAAACACCATATTCACAGACTGCTCATGACTGGCAGCATGAGCAAAACCAAAACTGCTTGCTTTTTCGTTATTTTCTTTGATTGACAACAAGTGTATGTGTGTGTTTGTGCATTATTGTTGCCGTTGTTATTTTTGTTTATGTCATACAAAATTGCACTATCGGACATTAAATTATCACTGTCTATACTTTTGAGTGTATTTGTTTCATTAGCATTTTTCTGTTTGTCCTTAAAGTTTTGTTTATCTTTTTAATTTATTTCGTAGATTTGACGCTTGCTATTACATTTCGTTTTGAAGGAGCGTCTACTTTCACCACTCCGATCGTAAAGAAAGACGGTGAATATTGTATATTGTAAACACCAGAAAGAAAATGAAATATTTTCTAAAACACAGAGCTGGAACCAATCCCAAGTACTGGAATAAACGTTCTGACGCTCTAAAGTAAACTATTTCTAAAATAATTCAACAAACAAAAATATTAATTCAGTAAAACTTGGTAATAAACCAATTTCATCAGAGCTGTCATAAGAGATGTCGGTTTACGCCATAATAATAATAATAATAATAATAATAATAATAATAATAATAATAATAATAATAATAATAATAATAATTGGCAATTATTTGCCACCAGGACCCATTTATAACTCATTCATATATACTATAGACATTTTACAAAGTGGATACCAATCGCAATATATTAAGAATACCAGCACTAGGTGGAGGACTACCGTAAGAATCGGTGGAGAACCAGGTGCATGTTAGTAGAGGTGTGCAGTCGAGGGTTCGCAGGCCGTTCCCTTAGTAAGTCCTATGGAACCCTGAGCATTACAGGAGTGAGAAGAACAACCAACAACAACACAGAAGCAGTAGAGAAGGCATCATCCAGATGGCTCTGGCTAAAGAAGGGTGACAGGTGGTGTCAGTAGAATGCTGCTTGGAGACGGGCTAAGGCTTGATCAACCTCGGCTGTGTCACCTGGATGACGGTGTATGTTGTCAGACCCAACGACTCTGGGATACAACACTGATGATGTGTCCAAGTATGTGCATCTGTGGATATATGATGAACACAACAACAGACATGTTAATAATGTTCAAGTTACACAAAATAGTTAGATGACTGTATGAAACAAAGACATAATTTAAAAATGTAATTCAGAGAAATAAGAAAACAAATAGGGTGACCCATTCTACATGGGTGAGAAGCTGCCACCTGGGTTAGATCACAGCTCTGACCACCCTCCGCTTGTATGTTGATATCATGACACTCGGAATGTCTCGTCCCGAACTATCCCGTAAGTATTTCGGGTGTCGGAATGAGTAAGAAGGAGCCCACGTCATCCTGATAGCTCAGGTACAGCTGTTAATAGACTGCTGATATGCTTTCACTAGTACTCTATCCTTTGAGAGTACTTTATAATCTGCCATCATCCCTTCACACTCCTGCACTTTCTAAAATCCGTTCTTCTCCGGCAGATCGTTCAGGAAGTCCATCAGATCCCTGCTGTATATCCTCATCACTATAAACCTCATAGCTTCCAAGAAGGATTCTTGATTTTGGTTTCTTCCTAGGGAGGGGGTATCTCTCTTCGTTTTTTCTGCATGCCTTCTGTTTGGGCCCGTTATTCCTCTGGGGTTCCTCTTTTTGCCATCACTGTTCATTTTCCTTCTCACCCACATCATTGCAAGACGATGTGAGGATACTACTGGGAATGAAAGGGACCTCGCCTTCTTGGTTTTCAAATTCCAGTCATTGGCTTCCTGGTTGGTTTCCTGTTCGTCGGCTCTTGGGACCAATTACGATCTCTTCCCGCGTTCCCGGAGCTGTGAGCGGTGGTGCCCTGAGGACAGCAACTTATGTGGCCTATTGTTGTTGGAATATCTGCAGCTCTCTTCTTCTCTATTTGTTAACCTCCTCTGTGCAGAAGGCCTTCAAGTAACCTTAACTGCTACAGGTGTAGCTGCTGGCCTTTATGCCCTGCATCTCTAATCTCATAGCTTTCGTTCCCGCACCCACGACGGGTAACAGCTTCTGAGTAGTTGAGTGTTTTTCGAGATTCATTAGAACTTGCAAATCCATCGGTGGTTACCCACAACCCGTATTGTGCCGCAAAAATGACGACGTCCAAGTGCCAACGTCGTTACCAACATCTTTTACTATGACCCTTGTGTTACGGAAATACAAGCGCCCAATGACGTTTGGAAGTTGTTCATATCCCTGAAAGTCCTCCAGAAGAGCCTACTCAAATAGTCCTTGTCGACACCCCAAATCGTTCCCAACTCTCATAGTCTCCACTAACCCTTCCAAAGAATGCGAGTGTTGACATTCCACTGATCGCATTGTTCATCAGAAAAAGTGCAATAAACGTCTAACCTCGCCAGGTACCGAGCTACACGCCCACCAATTTATCCAGACTGATGCTTACTGTCGTAACTTCCTGGTACTTTTCCTATATCGTGCTGATCACCTCAATTTCTGAACTGTCTGGCAACATGACAATAACGTCGGCCACGTATGCAAACACTGCTCTCCTGTGTTTCAGTTCGATAGGAATGTCTCTCAGTTTCCAACCTCTGCAATGGCTCCAGCACCAAAAGATACAGGACAGAGAAGAGGGAGTATCCTTGATAAACCGAGCGTGCTATGCGAAACGGTTCCGATAGGTGGCTGTTTAGTTTGACCATCCATCAGATGTCACTCTACACTGTAGTGATCTAGCATCGGAAGAAGGGAACGAGACCGACAGCCACCGGGTAGCAATAGCGGCTGTTTAGTTTGATCCCCGAACACAACCACCAGGTGGCGATGGCCGACCCTGTTGTATGCTTTGGACTGTTAGATGTGATCAGTGCCCAAATTGAAGCCATATGTATTTATGACCCGCTCAACAATGTATCGCATGAGATAGGGTTTGTCCCGGATAGGACTGTCGAGGATATTGACACACTAACAAACAGAGGGGCCGATGTTGTGTCGGATCACCACCTGGTAAACTCCAACTTACAACTACGGCTGAAGCAGCAAAAGAAATCACTGTAATTCGACCATTTGCAGTGGAGAAGTTGAAACAGACAGCAGCAGGTGAGCGGTATTGATTACAGCTGAGAAACCGCTCCCAACACTACGACATCCAGCAAAACATTGAAAAACGGTAGAACCTGCTTAAAATAGCAGTAAAGGAAAGCTCAGGGAGAACCATCGGCCGTACAAGAGGATCACGAAGAAAACTGGATACAAGAAAGATAATTGGAAATTGATTGATCAGCGAAAAGAAGCAAAGAGCAAAAGAGAGCAGGCAAAGACAATGGAAGGGAAGAAACAAACTGATACATAATACAGAATACAGAACACTAGATCGTCTTGTAAAGAAAAGCTGCAGGACTGACAAGAAAGTATGGCTGAAAAAGAAAGGGCAAGAAGCGGAAGATGCGGCTAAACAAAATGATAGAAAAATACTGTATGGCATTGTCAGAGAGATTGCAGGTTTAAAGAACAACAGCACAGCAGTGTATCAGTGACAGACAAGGGCGGGAAAATATTGCTGACAGAAGAAGAGCAAAATGCAAGGTGGGCTTAACATTTTAAGGAGATATTAAACTAACCGAACCCAACTCATCTTTTTGACTTTCAAGGTGAGTCTACTACTGAACCTCTGCAAGTAAGAATTGATGCCATCACAGAAGAAGAAATACAAACAATAATAGGAAAACTCAAGAACAACAAAGCTGTAGGACAAGACCAGATTTCTACCGAACTCCTGAAACATTGAGGACAAGAAATAACAACAGCAGTGAAGATCCTGATGGATTACTGCTGGTAACAACAAGTCCCACTTGAATTCCAGAAAGGTGTTATTGTAGAACTACCGAAAAAAGGAAACTTAGCCGACTGCAACAACTGGCAAGGAATCACACTGCTCAGAGCACAGGGAAAGTGTTTTGCAATGTTATACTAAACAGACTCCGTGACAGTATTGATGCTAAACTGAGAGAACAGACAGGATTCCGGGCTAGCCGTTCATGCACTGATAAGATGTTCACTCTTAAGGAACGTAATCGAACAGTGTTTTGAACTACATCAACCATTATACATCAACTTCATTGACTTTAAAAAAGCATCTGACAGTGTACACCGGGAGTCACTATGGAAAATTGTCCAGATCTATGAAATACCTAAACAGTATATGAACATTTTCAAAGACCTCTACTAGAACTCCAGCTGCTGTCTAAGAGCAGATTCCGATAAAACGTACTACTTCGGTATCAATACTGGTGTCTAACAAGGCTGCATCTTTTCCCCCTTGATCTTCCTGTTACCGGTGGACTTTGTCATGAAGAAGGTGACCAATGGGACAGAAGCACGTGTTCATTTGAAGGAGACACAATGACTCTGTGATCTGGACTTCGCAGAGGACATTGCACTGTTATCAGAGACTAGAACAGGGCTCCAAGAACTTACCACAAAGCTAAAGGAAACTATAGGAATGATTTGACCAAGGATTAACTGTGAAAAAACAAAGACTATGCAAATCAAGAACTCCCAAAACTTCTAACACCCCATCAACAGAGAACAACAAAAAGTGGAAGATGTCACAAATTTCACCTACTTAGGCAGTGTAATCAACAGTGATGGAAAGGGTGGAAGCTGACATAAACTGCAGAATTGGAAGAGCGGCTGCAGTCTTTCAACACATGAGACCAATGTGGACAACAACAGTAAGCACTGCCATGAAAGTACGCATGTACAATACTATCGTACTACCTACGGCATTATACGGAAGCGAAACTTGGAAGATGACAGCAAAAGTCGCAAAGAAACTTGATGCTTTTCATCAACGGTGTCAGCGCAGGATCCACAAAGTCACCTGGTGTGATCGTGTAACGAATGAAGAAATCCTCCGAAGGTCTAACTCCCAACCATTGCAGTGTATTGTGGCAGGACGCCGGTTCCGACTGGCTGGATATATCCTACGGCTCCTAGATACCAGGCATGCAAAAGTGGCAATTTGTTGGAACCCACCAGAGGGGAAACGGAAGAAAGGAAATCCCTACGGGAGATGGACATCAACTGGGAAGATATGGAAACAACACCGACTGATTGGTTAGAATGGCGGAACAGCTGAGAAGGACCTAAAACTAAAACTAATATATTCAAGACAAAATGAAATTTGAAGCTTGGATTTATTCCGTAAGTTTCAGAAATTTGATAATATGATAAATTTGTTTGAGATACCATTTTTCCTCATTTGGTATCCTGGTGAATTAAGATTAATAAACAAATAATGCACAAAACACTTGGAACAAGTGAACCAATAAATAACAAATCCAACTGTGGAGCATTCTTAGAAGATAATAGTAAATAATAATTTGTTTACTCCAAAATAATCAACAAACTTTTCAGGATTGGCAATTTTTGTTTAATAGAGGTTTACATATTACCCTGTCCTGACGGATTTACCTATGTATAC
>JAOPJM010126945.1:0-13656 GCA_027124095.1 Muusoctopus leioderma
GTGTAATCTTATATTTAACAGTTGTAGTACATGTTACAGTTCTTTAGCACTGCTTGCTGGTGTGTAATCTTATATTTAATAGTTGTAGTACATGTTACAGTTCTTTAGCACTGCTTGCTGGTGTGTAATCTTATATTTAACAGTTGTAGTACATGTTACAGTTCTTTAGCACTGCTTGTTGGTGTGTAATCTTATATTTAACAGTTGTAGTACATGTTACAGTTCTTTAGCACTGCTTGCTGGTGTGTAATCTTATATTTTCAATTGCATTTCTTGTTACAGTTCTTTGGCACTACCTGCTGTGGGCGTACAAGCTGATATTTCTGAGTTGCAGTTCTTGTTATTATAATTCTTTGGCACTGCCGGTTGTGGGTGAGAAATCTCATATTTCAGAGGTGCCGTTTTTGTCACAGTTCTTTGACAGTGCTTGTTTTGTGGGTGTGGAATCTCATATTTCTCAATTGCAGTTCTTTGGCACTGCCAGCTGTGGGCATGGAAATATCATATTTCTGAGTTGCAGTGCTTGCTATAATTCACAGGTACCATTCTTGTTACAGTTCTTTAGCACCATCTGCTGTGAGTGTTTAATCCCATATTTCAGAGGTGCCGTTCTTTTTACAGTTCCTTGGAATTGACTGTTGTGTGTGTGTGTGTAATCTCATATTTCTCAGTTGCAGTTCTTGTTACAGGTTCCACAGTCAAGGTTCAAAGTCGGACTTTCTTTATGATGAAGAGGAAGCCACTCTCTCCTCCTTTTGGCTCTTTCTCTCTTCCCATAGTTCAAGTGTCCAGCTATCTTTACTGATATCTGTGATAACAGATATAAGTAAAGATGTGATCTCAGACATCTCACGGTTAACAACACATGACTTCATGCAATTGCAGGAGCTCTGTGGGCTAAAACGGACTTCAATTACTTTCCTTGCACATTTGAATGAGCTTATAACAAGAAAGCCTCTGTCGTAACTCGAACTACTAGCAATAGCAACCAATTTATTTCAAATAGCATCCAACCCTCTTAAAAGGAGAAGGACGCATATGATAAGCTAGTCTTAGATGCAGTATGATTTTAAAAAATAAGGTGGGTATGTGATCGTGGATATAATGCCTTTGGGAAATGAAGGCTGTCATTCATTCAGCAAGTTCATTTTTGCTTATTTCTGTTTCAGCACTAATTATGATACAATAGTCTGTGGTACACTATTAGTGGTATATTATCAGCGGTGCTCTATCTGTGCTACACTAAGCATCATGTTCTAGATAAGGTACACTCATTATCTTTTACTGGCAGAAGCATCACCCTCTGGTCGGTTTTCTGCTCATCTTATAATGATTTTTATGCGTCGATATGTATATATGTAACCTAAACCTCCCCTTCTATCACCCTCTTTAACTAAATAAAAACTCACACCGCTCCTCACTGCAACCACCAATCTACATACATACAACACACACACATACACACACACGCACACAAATCAACATAAACACACACACACACACACACACACACACAGAACACAGCAAAACACACTGCTTGCACACATACCAACACACACGCCATACACAGGATACATCACATAAATAAATCTGTTTTACACTTTCTATTTCATGGCTTGGTTAAGCTAACATGCAAGAGGAAGGTATGGGTTGTGTACATTAGTTCAGCGACATGGTTACAGTTAAGAGTGGTGTGAGTTTTGACTTAGTTAGGGAGGGTGATAGAAGGGGAGGTTTATGTTACATATGTACATATCAAAGTATAAAAATTATTATAAACTAATAGTGACATATTATCTGTGATATGCTATACAAAGTACACAATGTGGTGTACACTAGAAGTGAAATGATTATTGTAGGAGCCTTATGGAGTTGCGGTATGTATATGAGAAACCGAATCTAGGGTTTAGTTTTGGAACCCAGCTTATATTGTTTCACTACATTTACGTTACTAATTCCTTCAGGAAATGAATAAACATCACGACTTCCATATTGTTGTGAACTGAGAAGAGAGTTAACCATGCTTTGACTAAAATGTTGTGGTCAGAGAGAGATATGAGATATAAGATTACCAAATGTTGTGGGTCAGAGAGAGATATGAGATATAAGATTACCAAATGTTGTGGTCAGAGAGAGATATGAGATATAAGATTACCAAATGTTGTGGTCAGAGAGAGATATGAGAAATAAGATTACCAAATGTTGTGGGTCATAGACAAAGTTGAAAGGGCAAGACATGCGATCACCAAATGTAGTTGGGGATAATTTTGAAACATTACAAAATGAACAAGGAAATTAAAGATTTTAAGAATGATATATCCAATACAATGAGGGAGGTCGAGAAATTGTAATAATTGAAATTTAAAAAGCAAAAGCAGTAAATTACAAACGTTAGTGAAAATTTACGTTTGAATGGGCGCAGGCATGGTACATCTATATGGTTTCAGGTTCAATCCTACTATTCGGTGGTACCTTGAGCAATTGTCTTCTACCATAGCTTTGGGTCGACCCAAACCTTGTGAGTGAAATTTGGTCGACGGAAACTGCGTGGAAGTTCATCGGGGAAACAGTTCCTGTTTTGGGGTGGTAGACTTAATCCGCCATTTGGTTTAACACCACTACCTGGCCCAGAGATTCGTTTAGCAATGTCCCAAGCATTCAGGCCAGGTACCTAGTCTTAGGATAACTTCCTCCTTCGAGTCTCGAAGGCTCTTAAAAAATGGCCATAGCTGCTGCCCTGCTTCCTCTGACTTAGCCACACACAAAAAAAACCCAGAATAAAACAAACAAGTTAAGAATAAGTCAGGCTAAGTCATGTCGGTCCTCAAAAAGACTGTTGTTATAAAGCATGCTGGGAGAATGTGTGAGTGGGGAAACATACAAGCAAACAGGTAGTTGTACAATACTGAATTTCAGTTGGCATTATTTCAAAGCAATCGCTTATTACAATTGAAGAGGTATCATCATCATCATCATCATCATCATCATCATTGTTTTACGTCTGTGTTTCCATGCTAGCAGGGGCTGGACAGAAATTTCTTGAGGGAGCATTTTACGGTCGGATGCCCTTCCTGTCACCAACCATACTGATTAAGTATGGGAATCCTACCACCGAACTACCAAATGGCCATGCATTTTTCTTATTTGGAGATGTAAACAAACTCACCGGCCGATTGATAAATGGTGTCTAGCGATGACAAGCACACACACACATACACCAATACACACATTATATATATAGTTGGTATAGTGGTTATGATTTATTATTTATCATTGCCATACTGCAGATCTATTAGGATATGTTATTCCCTGTTGTAATATTGCAGACCTATTCAGTTAATGGCAGCATGGAAAAACCATACATTAAAGTGGTGATGATAATGATGGTGGTGGTGGTGGTGGTTGTAATGATGATGATGATGATGATGATGACCTCATTCGATTGGTTGTTGGATAGATCTTCCAAAATAGCCAACTTAATGGTCCCCTAACAATCTTTCCTTCTAGATGCTTCTGAACAGGCGAGCAACCTCTAACCCTATATTGGCTCAATGAGGCATATTGCCTGCAAGCAACAAGCCAATGAGGGAGTCTCTACGTGGTCGTTTAGCTTGTTAGAAATAGCAGCCAAATCTCCCTCAAATCACACTCTACCAGATTTAATAAAATAAAAAAAAAAGGAAGGCCACAGATAATGTAATCCTAGATACATCGTGGGAAAAAAGATGCAATAGTCATAGCTAGAACATCTTTGATCATAGTTCTGCTCAGTCCTAGCTCACCTGGGGCTAAACAGAATACATGAATTCATCATCATCATCATCGTTTTACATACATTTTCCATGCTGGCATGGGTTGGACGGGTGATTTCGGACCGAGTCAGTTCATGTTTGGAGTCACCACTCTGCAAGACAGGTCTGGAGACCATGTCTGGCTTTATTTCTACAGCTGGATGCCTTTCCTATCACCAGCCACTTTACAGAGTGTACTGGGTGCATTTATCGTGGCACCAACACTAGAAAGGTTGGCATGTCCATGAAAACAACTAAAGAGTCCTCTCTACCCTATGTTTTTCGTTCGATTGCCAACCACTTTACAGAATGTACTGGGTACATTTTTTCATGGCACCAACACTAGAAAGGTTGTCATGTCCACGATATGACTAGAGGGTCCTCTCTACCCTATGCTGTCTCCATTCAGCCGTCAACTACTATACCAAGTGAACAGTGTGCATTTTATAAAGACGACAAGGTCGTGGCTGAACGCCTTTGATCATACATAAGGTGTGCTGGATCAGGGCTGATTTGGGGCTACTCAACAGCAATTGCAACTATTCTTATTTACACTAGGTAAACAGATTTCTATACACATAAGTATTTCCATCTTTCAGTGGCTAAACACTTTTCTTTTTCTTACTTTTCAGTTGTTTATTTTTTATTTTATTCATTTATTTATTTTGAGCACTTGTTGTTACAGCTTGATGCCCTTCCTACTAAAAAATGTGAAGTAACCATGGAACCTGTTTGTCAGTCAGGCAAACTGAAGGAAGTGGAGTTACGTGCCTTGCTCAAGTACGACACAATGGCTGAAGTGAAAATCTCATTAGAGCCATTGGGTTATGTCCCTGCCTTCTCCAGCATGACTGACTGACAACAGGTTCCATTCTTATTTCATGGTTCAGTGGTTGTAGTAGGAAAGCTGTAAAAACAATTGTTCCTGCCATGTTAGAGCATGGATGTGAAAAAGAAATAATTCTTTGAAACTGAGAGTAAGGTGCATTGAATGATGGAGACATAACTTGGCATATCACATTGTTAACTCACCATAAGACACTCAGACATTACACACTTTAACTCCCACATTACTCATACATACATTACACTCCCACATTACTCATACATACATTACACTCCCACATGACAGACTAGTTTACACTGCACCCCCACATTACATTCATTCATTCATTCATTCATACACTGCACTCCCACATTACACTGCACTCCCACATTACATTCATTCATACACTGCACCCCCACATTACATTCATTCATACACTGCACCCCCACATTACATTCATTCATTCATACACTGCACTCCCACATGACACACTAGTTTACACTGCACTCCCACATTACATATGCATACGTTACACTCCCAGTGTGCTATTCAAAGAGACACCTGTCTCTCCTCCACATAGCACTTCAGAAACTGGAGTTAAGTACCAGATTCCATGGATTCTTGTGATTCAGGAAAATAATTAAATTATTTAAAAGTATTACAAACCAAGAAACTTGCACAAGTTAAAGTTAGTTAAAGCATTTCTCAAGCCTATGGGCCCATGAGGCTGGAGCTTGTCCTGGTTCCCGTGGCGTTAAGCGACTGAGAGTGCAAGTCTGTCCCCTGAATGGGACGCCAGTCCGTCGCAGGGTTAATCCCCAGCTACTGCTGGTACTCCTTTTCAGCTGAGTAGGCTGGAGCAATGTCAAATAAAGTGCCTTGCTCAAGGACACAACGTGCCACCCGGTCTGGGAATTGAACCCACGACCTTACGCTTGTGAGCCAATCCACCTAACCACTAGGCTACATACATGTAGGCAAAATTTTATATTTAAACTCTTTGACCTGACCTCTGGTTGGAATTTAAAATATACGTCCACTCATCATCATCATCATCATCATCATCATAATAATATAACATTATTTTTCTATACTGTTGCTGTTTAGCTCTAGGTCACCCCTGATCGAATAGATCTATCTATAATCAAAGGCAGTCTAAGCCATGACACAAACTTTTTATTCCGGACAGACTTTATCTAGGCCCACTTTATCCAGTGTATCTCACTTTTTCAGATGGTGGGGTGTGATATGAAAGAGATTTGGCTGCTATTTCTAGCAAGTCGAGCAACCACATAGAGGCTTCCTCGTTGGTTCATATCTGGTGTGTGTTGTGTTGGTCTGTGACACTATCTCCATCCCTTTCAATTTTTGTGTCTGAAACCCAACATACTTAGATCTTATTTTCACACCACTACTCCCCTATGTCTTGTGTCGAGAACTTCTACTCCATGAATACTCTTCATTGTCAACGTCTGACACATGCATCACCCATTCACAATGGCATGTCCATACCAGCACAACAACCACCTCTTCTACACACACTAAACAATGTCAAGCCTACAAGGGAGCCTCTGTGTGATCACTCGACCTGCTAGAAATAGCACCCAAATCTCCCACAAATCACACTTTACTGTTTTAAATAAGAAAAGGATACATTAGATAATGTAGGCTTACATGCCCTTAAAAAGACGGGATGGTCACAGCTGGAATGCTTTTGGTCATTGGCTTGCTTGATCAGGGTTGACTCGGAGCTAAACAACAACATCAACAACAAATGACTTTGATACCCAGCTGCTTTCCCAAACTACTTGCACACACATACACATACACGTTTATAATTTATATTTTCTATTCCAGGTGGGGATGTGGTAATAAATCTCTGACTCTGAACCAGATGGTTGATATTCTTCTTCAAATGAAGAGCGGTAAAAACTGGACTGAGGCCTTCCAGCATATTCCACAGAGAAAAATCCGCTATGTCGTTAAAGGCTGAGTTTTCACCAAACAATTTTAGAGCTACAAACCGCTGAGTGCTTCACACGTTCATACTCTGCCGACGTACGGTGGTGAATTTTAGTCAAGGAAAGAAAATTAACCATTCTTGTCAAGAAAGGCTTTTTTTTTTTTCATTGTAATCTATCTGCTCCTAAATAATCTATCAATTATTATGAGCAAAATTTAGAAATTTTCAGAAGAATCCTATGCATACTGGCCGAGTGAAGATGTAAATAGGAAAAGGTTTGAAGAAAATCTGTGTGATTAAACTCATAAAACTGACCTTGTTTACAATGATTTGTGCAAATTTTTGGAATTGCATATGTATCCAATTCAAAACTTAACACGGAACAATAAATATAGTTAAAATTTGCATCGCATTGTTAAATGCAATATTATAGTAATTCCTTGTTTGTGGTATGTATAGTAATTCCTTGTTTGTGGTATGTATAGTAATTTCTTATGTCTACACTACTCCCCTCCTACTCTGTTAAACAGATATTCTTGAAAATAGTAAATTGCAAATATACAAGATGAGGCATCCTCTCTAGTGCTGGTGCAATGATAACATGCACCCAGTGCACTCTGTAAACTGGTTGGCAATCGAACAGAGACAACTTACTGTAGAAAGGACTCTTTAGTCGTGTCTTGGATATAACTTTTCTAGTATTGATGCTACGATAAACTGTACCCGGTACACTCTGTAAAGTGGTTGGTGATAGGAAGAGCATCCAGCTGTATAAAACGTGCCAAATGAAACATACAAGCGAAATATGGGTGGCCGGTCTGTCTAGGAGAGTGTTGACATCATATCAGGACCTGTCTCAATCTGAAATCACTTGTCCAACCCATACCAGCATGGAAAGCGGATGTAAAAAGATGATAAGAGATAATAACAGAATAAAATTCCGTTTCATAATGTATTTGAAATCTGTTAGAGAGAGATGCAACAACAGAGAATATATATATATATCATCATTTTACATCTGCTTTTTCCCCATGATAGCATAGGTTGGACAGATCTCATTCAACCTAGATCTTTAAGCAACTAAGATGCACTAGTTAAATATTCTTTCCTGATACACAACCCTAATATAATGTACAAGAGTGTACTTGCTCACACTTTGCTCAGTAGCAGTTGTCATTGTTGATGATGATGATTGAAAAAGGTATTTTTTTTAAATAAGTAGTAAAATATGTATGTATATATATAAATTTAACTGATTTAAGTATCTGGATGATAAAAAAAGTTAAGAAGTTTAAACACTGGCTTACTTCATTGTACTACATAGTTGGTGACATCTGTCAACATTGTCACTATACTTGCATTGCCCTGTGTAGTTCTTAACAGAGCAACATATAATTGTCCATATGCAGATAGATCAGTTAAGAAGAACAGACCTATTTTACTGAAAGAATAACATTGAGATGTATTGTCTGTCATTACGAAAGTCACTCAAACACAAAACTGTAAGTGTGTAATGTAAGGGTGAATGGCAGAGTGATGTCAGAGGATCTCAGTTTAGTTCTTGGCACAATGACATGTTTTCCATAATGTTCATCTTCTGTAACAATGTCGCCTTCAATCATGCATTCATATAAATGGATTATTGAAATTCTTGTTCCATTGTAAAGCTCATTAACCTTATTTAAATTTTGCAATAACATTACAACAATTGCTATTGTTCCATTGGGATTCTTCAATTGCCATCTCTTTGTCTTTTCCATTTTTACTTTCTGTCTCTGTTTTTGTTTTTGTTTTTGTCTATAACATTTTGTCTGTCCCTTTCATGTTTTTTTTTCTTCTATCCAATGGGGCCCTTCTTAGTCCATAGAAAAACAAAAGTAGTTGGTATGGACACTACAGTATTTAATAATGGTTAATTATATCAGTAAATAATGTACTGTTAGGGTAAACAATTTAAGTTTTAATCATCTGCTGTGTAGGGATATGGGTACAGTAATAAAAAAGGTTTCTTGTGAGAGAAAAAATAAAATTCACCAAAAAGAAATTATCTTCATTTAGAAGAAAAGCAACATGCATAAAGGATGAATGATGTTCAGCTTTGATACAATATCTTACACTGTAAATGAATTTAGGAAAGGCAAATAAAAAAAAATGTAAGTATTTGTCAGAATTTCTATGAAATATATATAGGTACCGAACCATTTATCTGGCAAGCTTGGCACTGGAGGTGTCCTGGATTTCTGGACCAAGGCTATATATATATTTATATATATATACATACACATATATACATACACACATACACACACACACACACAAATATCTTTATTAATCCACTTAAAATTCTTAGAATATAAAATACCTGTATACCATAGAAAGTAAACGAAGAAAAGTAAAGAACGAAACTGTTTTTAACATATACGTACAAATTAATCCACTTCAAAAATCAACTAGCCTTTTAGACATGGTATTAAATTAAAATTATAATAAAATGGGACAAATAATCACATAAATGTAGAGAGGGGCAAGTGTACACAGCAGCTGTCATTATGAAACTGACGTGCCACGAAAATGTAAACAGAGTGGCCGAGTGGCGAACTGTTACGAATCCCGCCATATTCAAAAATCGCGTGTTTTCTGGAAGCCGGATAAATGGTCCGGCACCTGTATAACATTTCTGCGCACAACTAAACTTGCACTCCACATACATAGTGCAGGGTAAATTAAATAAAATGAAAGTATTATTCTAGTAAAGGAAGTATCAAAGTAAATCATTTGATTTCAATTCCTCCTCAGAGTCACACACAGTTCATTGCGAAAAGATGTCAGAGGTGAATTGAGTTCAAATTTTTTAGGGTTACGGTGAAAGCTTGACACACACACACACACACTATGTGGCCGTAGTAATATAGATTTGTTTTTGTGGTCTAACGTTTACAATGTGACTATTAATTCAAACTTATTTGTGCTATAATTTTGTTTAACATTAAAGTAGAAACTACAGAATTAAATTTTCTGACCTGTTTAAAAATCCCGATTTGATTTTACGGGAATGGATAGCATTATGGTGTCTATAATATATTAGTAATAATTTGATTCGTTCATGAAAACATAATAATTAAGCTCAATTATTGTATGACAAGTTTAATGCATCAATATCGAATGGCAAGTCTATTAATTAACATGACAAAAATGAAGTAAGTCTGCCCATTTTCGATTGCCATTGAATTTGTTTATTGTAATTCGTTTCATTTAAAATGTAATGGATCTCAGAAGTATTCGATCAACCTTAAAACAGCCAGTCATTCATAAAAGTTGAAGGTAGTATATTACTATAATAATAGAGCATGTGCTGAATCAGAATTGATAGCTTGCATGCATTTAGCATTAGGCCCTTGAAAATGCAGGGCCTGTAACATATGCTACTAGGTTAATCCGGCCTTATACTGAGTGAATTTTATCTTGGAACCTACACTATAGAGATTGCCCCAGCAAGACTAAATTCTCTTCTCTACCTTACATTATCTCCATTCACTTTACAGTGTACTTATTAGGTGCATTTTATTATGGAACCAGTACTGGAGAGGTTTTCTTGTCCCCAGCAAGACTAGAGTCCTCTCAACTCTACATTGTCTGCATTCATTCACCA
This sequence comes from Muusoctopus leioderma, assembly GCA_027124095.1. Lineage (NCBI taxonomy): Eukaryota > Metazoa > Mollusca > Cephalopoda > Octopoda > Octopodidae > Muusoctopus > Muusoctopus leioderma. The sequence continues at coordinate 10,230 of JAOPJM010126945.1, forward strand.
GTACAAGAGGATTGAGAGAGTGATGGATAGCAATGATGGTGAATATCAATAGGGGAGGGGGGGGGGTGATGGTAAGGGGGAAATTGAATACAAATTTTTTCCAATGCGATACAATTACTTGTTACACAGGTGGTGTGATGAGAGAGGGGTGAGTGATAGATGAGAGAACTATGAAGAGCGGTATTACCACCACCATCAATGTTTACGTCCGTTTTCGACATACAGCATCATTGTAAACAGATCACACATCTCACCTTTCATAACCCAACGTGGGAGCTTCTATGCAGTTGCTCAACCTAGCACAAAAGGCAGCAAAATTTCCCTCATATCACACCCTACAGTCTTAAAAAAAGAAAGACACATTGGATGGATCATGTAGTCCTAGATACACTATGGCTGAAAGAAAAAAAGAAAAGACAAATGGTCACAGATATGAATGCCTTCGATCATAGGTCTACTAGATCAGGTCTAACGGGGGGGGGGGGATAAACTGTAACAACAACAACAACATCCTGTAATTTCATGAAGCTGTGTCTGGGTTATTCTACAAAGCTGGATACCCTTCTTAAAACCAATTACTAGGATGCAGCTGGTCAGTTAAATTTTACCATGACACCAGTAGTACATCAGTAGTCTTGACAGATGCACACCCCTGCACCAACTCATGTCGGTTCATAACACTGAGAACAAAGAAACAAAATCAACCTCAATAACAGCCAAGGATTTAATCCAATAATGCATTGTGTCTCCAAAACAGGACAGTCAGAAAATTATACAATACAAAGTATTTATTGGCTGTAATTAATTGTAGAATGAAAATTAAAACTTTATGCATTAATGAATAAATCTCCAAATCTTATTTACTATGGTGAGAAGCCAGTGTTAAGTAAATCAGCTAGGCATTGCTGTCTGGTTAAGAAGTTTGCTTTGCAACCACATGGTTCCAGGTTTGAACCTTGGGCAAGTGTCTTCTACCATATATAGGCTCACGTGGACCAATACCTTGTGGGTGGAATTTGGTAGATAGAAACTGTGTGAAAGCCTGTCATGTATATATGCAGAGTGTCCCTAAAGTCTGACCCCATAGTAAATGTATTTAAGACTATAATTTTCATTTAAAATTTATTTATTAGTTTTTATATTTTTCAGATTGAATAAGCATTGTAACTGATAATTGATAAATTAGATAATGAAGTCCTAGTGGATTTCTTTTATACTTTTCCTATGGGGCCAGACTTTTGGGACACTATGTGTGCGTGTATATATACTTTTATTCTTTTACTTGTTTCAGTCATTGGATGTGGCCATGCAGGGGCACCGCGCAGTCTTGAAGGGTTTTAGTTGATCAGATTGACCCCAATACATATTTTTTTTTAAATCTGATACTTATTCTATCAGTCTGAACTGCTAAGTTACAGGACATAAACGAACACATACATATATATATATATATATATATTTATATATATACAACAGGCTTCTACAGTTTCTGTCTACCAAATTCACTCACAAAGCATTGGTCGCCCTGAGGCTATAGTAGAAGACACTTGTCCAAGGTGCCACGCAGTGGGACTGAACCCAAGCGAACTCCCTAACCACACAGCCATGCCTGCGCCTATATATATATACCTTTTGTTCTTTTATTTGTTCCAGCCTGTCAGCTGCAGCCATGCATGCATATGTATGCGTGTGTGTGTGTGCGTATATCTTTCGCTGAAAGATGTAAACACGGCAAGAATACCAATAAACAGGTGCTTTCAAACAAATCCCTTGCGTAATATTTGTCCGATCAGAGAGTTTCACATACGACCCCTTGTCACTCTCGCCATCATAAATGTAGATAACCAGTAATTAGCCCCTTGGAAACCTGTAACCAAAGAGACACTATTGTTCACAAAATGCAATATAAAACAAATTTATAAATAGCTAATTACAGATCTCTTTCATGTTTCATACAAATGTTCTGCCTTGCTCCAGGGAAAAAAAATGAAGGCTGAAGTAGGGAATAATTTCTGAAATATTCTAAGAAAAATAAATAAATAAACAAACAAATAAAAGGGTAAAGATTTCAAAAGAGGCAAAGAGACAACATTTCATTTTGTCCTCGAGAGTGTGAGGAGGAGGATCCGAATCACCAAAGTCCAAAGTTTTTCATCAGCTCCCAGTTAGTTTGATGTAACCACCATCTTGATGTTCTCACTCTGTCTCAGGTAAGAGAAGAATTCCAGTGACGACGACGACGTATGAACAACGCAAAACTCTTCATCCAAAATACCCAATACCTTATCCATCAGTCATTGTAACTCCTTAATGGCAATAATCACAGAAAATGAAGACAATGCCTTTATCTCTTCTTATTAACTTAATTATAGTGTTCTATATCTTTATCCACCATTATATTTTGATTAACAACAACTCACTGTGTGTAGTATGTGCTGTGTGTTTAAGAATGTTATGTTGTTTAGCTCCAGGTCACACAGAACTATGATCAAAGTTATTCAAACCACGACCATGCCATCTCTTTGTAAATCCAGAACTACATTGTCCGATGTGTCCTTTTTCTTAAAGATGACAGGCTGTGATTTGAGGGCGTTATGGCTGATATTTCTAGCAGGTGTAGCGACCACGTAGAGGCTCTCTTATATGTAAGTGCACTATGTATGTGTGTGATATATATGTGCTATGTGTGGTTTTCTTTCTTGTTAGTAGAAGAGCCTTGTATGTGTCTAAATATGTATCATTATCATCATTTTACATCTACTTTCCATGCTGGCATGCGTTGGACAGGTGATTTTGGTCTGAGTTAATTCTTATTCAGAGTCACCATACTCCTAGATGGGTTAGGGAATCACATCTTGCTTAGAGGTTTCATTTGGATTGGTTTCTATGGCTGGATGCCCTTCCTATCACCAACCACTTTCCAGAGTGTACTGGGTGCATTTTATCGCGGCACCAAAATGAGAAAGGTTGTCATGTCCACATGACTAAACAGTCTTCTCTACCCTATGATGTCTCCATTCGATCAACAACCACCTTACAAAGTGTACTGGGTGCATTTTATCATGGCACCAGCACTAGAGAGGATGCCTTATCTCCTGCAGGCTAAAGAGTTCTCTCTACTTGACATAGTATGTGTTCTTTGAAGGCAAATGTGATATATATAGATATATAGATGTATGTATATATATACACATGTATGTATATATATATATATGTGCATGTATATATATATATGTGCATGTATATATGTATGTATATATATATATATACATATATATGCATGTATATATATGTGTATATATATATATATACATATATATGCATGTATATATATGTGTATATATATATATTTCGGAGTTGTACTTGTCTGGCAAGTGATTTGATCTGAGATTGTGTGTTGAAACTAAAGTGGTTACAGCGTGGAAGA
>JAOPJM010127046.1:0-13654 GCA_027124095.1 Muusoctopus leioderma
AACAGATGGAGTAAGGCTCATTGTGATTTTTAGCAAGATATATGTCCCTATATTTAAAAACAAAGTGATAGCAGTGTGTAACTGCTAAAAATCTTGCTAAAAATATCTTGCTAAAAATAACAATGAGCCTTACTCCATCTTATGGTACCATCTTATGGTACCGACCGGTCAAGTTTTGGGGATCTGGCTCACAGACTAAAATGATTGTTCTGTTTAAGGATTTGGCGCCGCTATTCAATATTTGTCTTCAAGATACAAGTTTCTTTATGAAATAATCATTCACGATTTATAAACTTCATTTATAAAAGCTAATGAAGGCATTCCTGACACCGAGTAACAATCCCGTTTACCCAGCGACTTAAACATGTGTAGGCTACGAACATAACCTACTAGACTAAAATTAAGAGTATATGCGGTTTCATCATTGTGTATTCTTCTGCGTGGGAGTAAGGGGTCTAGACTAACTTCTGCGAAAAAAGAACGGAAGTATGGTTCTCCACAGACACATACGCAAACTCAAGTAGGAAGCAAGTGTACGTACCTGTACACATATTCCTATATACACAATATGTGACCTTTACACAACATAGATCATGAAGGAGCAGACGGAAAGGGATCAATGGAGATGAGCTTGACAAGGATGGGGAATCATAGGACGTTGAGGTGTATGTTCGTACCAATGGCAAATTGGCAGAGTCGTTAGAGCACCGGATAGAATGCTATGCAGTATTCGTTCCGGCTCACTGTGCTCTAAGTTCAAATTCTGCCAAGGTCAACTTTCTTTCGTCCTTTCAGGGTAGATAAGTAAAGTACCAGTCTAGGTCGGTGGACTGGCAGAATTGTGAGAGCCTCGGACGGGTTGCCTTGCGGTATTTGTTCCGGCTCTTTGTATTCTGAGTTCGAATCTCACCATGACCTACTTGGATCGTAGACTTAATATGTCTCCCAGTTAAACACCACCACCCGGCTCTTGTGTGTCTTTAGCGGAGTCCACTCTCTGCTGCAAGCATTCGGGCCAGGTCTCCATTCTGAGGATACTTTCGTCCCTCTCTCCCACGAGTCTCTGATACCCCGAAAAAGTGTGATGGGCACTGCCTTCCCTTCTGACTAACCAATAAAAATATACTTTGCCGAGCAGAGGTTTTTTAGTTGAACATAATACGCTTTTACTTATATTTGCGGGTGTCATTGGAGCCTTAGTGTTGGAGAATATCAGAGAGTAAGAGATGACCAGTGGATTGGCCGCCGAACGGATTAAAGTGACGGCTATGGGTTTGAGGAATCCCTGGGCATTGTTACGGACATCTAGGCGATTTTCACAGGACCGGTCACCCAAGCAGTGCTCCGTGTTGCATATGTGCAATATATTGCAGCGTTTTCATGGTATGCAGTATGTTAGATTAGATAAGGTAGAGTCGAAATAATTGATTACATTGACCGTGGACTTGTGCCCAAATAGAAGTGTGGTTCCGTAGATGAAGGGTCAAGTATGGCATCGGGGGTTACAAGAGTGGAGGTTCCAGGCAGTGCTTGTCAAGGGACAAGGGAACTACTGACCAGAAGGTCACGTAGACCTTTGTCCCTTTTGAAGGAGATAGGTGGAGGATCGGTAAATATTGGAGTGGTTAGAAAGTCCGACTGTAGAAACCAGATGTTGCGGAGGATGGTCTGCCGAAGCCACCAGGTAGTAGAATGTAAGGTGAGGTGAAAGAGAATCTGATCCTCAGGCGGACGAATGCGTAGTAGGAGTTAGGTTGTCCGACTGATGGCTTGAGCTCGGCAGAAGACTCCGTTTCACTACGAGTTGGATTGACTCCATGGGAAGAAAAAGTGACGTATTTTCGCTAACTTTATATCAAATTCGAAGTGTCTACTGCAGCGGGGGCAGAGCTGGAGAAATAGTGAGAAAAGGGGTTGGCAAACTTGGTATGTGGGGGTTGTCAGGAAGAAAAATGTCGAGATAGAAGTGAGAGTCTATAGGTTTATATAAAACAGAGATGGATAGGCGCTGTTGCGGCGTTATTTTGGTTACATAAGGCATTTTTAATATTCATGCCTGTTAATAATAATGATAGGATTACTGTTTAACAGTGGAGGTTATATATTCATAACAACTGTCTTAAGAAAGAAGAAAAGTTCACTTGAGGAGAAAGACGGCGTCGAATAAGGAGTATCATGTGACCAAACGGATATGGCAGACGTCATATCACGTGACCAGCAGACAATGGCAGAAAGCACAAGTTATTTTGTTAATTTAATATTCATGTTAATTTCATTAAACAAATTTAATTTTATATGCGCAGGCATGGTTGTGTGCTTAAGAATCTCCCTTCGCAATTATGTGATTTTGGCTTTAATCTGACTGCGTGGTATCTTGGGCAAGTGTCTTCTATCATAGCCTCGACTCAAGCAAAGCCTTTTCAGTGAAATTTGGTAGACAGAAACTGTGTAGAAGTCCGTTGGTGGGACTGTTCGTGTTCTTGGGCGGTAGACTTAATTCATCGCCCTCTTTAACACTATCACCTATCCCTTGGGTATCTTTAGCGGAGTACACTCTGCTGCAAGTATTCGGACCAGGTCTCCGGTCTGTGATTAACTTCCTCCCTTACTCTCACCAGTCTTGTAGGCCCTGATAATTCATGGGCTTTTCCCTTCATCCAATGAGTAAGTAATATAATTTTAAAAAACATTTAAATATTAAGAAAGAAAACGAAAGTAGTGTTGAACGTTTGTAGGAAGAGGTGTATAGTAGTCACATAGTTACATAATCATGTGTCTATATGTTTGTGTCTATGTTTTATGCATATGCGTCTTCATGGACTCGGTGAATATTTCCTGTTTTAAACTGTAAGCGGATGAGATTTAATTTCCTATATGTTGGTTGCCAGTCTATCAATAGTGACAATCCCAGATTGTTATCAATCGACGTTAAGTAGCTATAGCTATATGTCTTTGTGAGGATCTTGTTGGAGCGGCCGTTAATGGATTGTTACTACTACCTACCTACTATGAACCTTGGAACCCCCAACCTAATCTAGAACCTTTGACCTACAAAAGATACTGAGAAGCGAAATGAGGAAGTATCATAAGATAGCCTACCACTGACCAAAGTTGATCGAGGTGGAGGTGGGAGGAGAGAGAGCAGAGACACTACCAAAAAACCCCAAAACCCCAAAATATCTTTTAGTTGCAGAAAATCCTTGTCGTTGATAAGGCCGCGAATGCCGTGGCGAAAAGTTTCGACAGTAAATAAATATATTTGAAGTAATTAACAGTTTGTGTGTTTTTTATATGGCTAATATGGGTCTTCCACGCTGCAACCACCTTTATGTTAATTTTGGAACAATAACATACTCTCAAGTCCATTGACGTTTCAAGGCATTCTCGGTCTTAAAACTTCTGGATGTAGTTGTTTTGGTTTGTTTAGTTCCAAGTCAGCCCTGATTGAACAGACCGATTACCAAATCCATTCCAGTCGTGACCACCCTGTCTTTTTGGGGGGATATATGTCTAAGACTACATTGTCCAATGTGTCTTTCTCTCCTTAATTATGACGGTAGGGTGTGATTTGAGGGAGATTGGTGGGTGTGGGGTGTTATTTCTGCCAAGTCAAGCGACCACGTAGAGGCTCCCTCGTTGGCTCGTCTGTATGGAGTCGTTGTTGTATAGCCCCAGGTTAGCCATGATCGAGAAAAACCTATGATCAAACACACTCCAGCCATGACCATCCCGTGTTTTTTTTGTATATCTGAGTGCATGGGCCAGTGTGTCCTCGTTTTAAGGCGGTAGTAGGGGTGTGATTTAAGGGAATAGTTGTTGTTTAACCCCGGGTCAGCCGTGATCGACTAGAAGTATAATCAGACACACTCCAGCCATGACCATCCTGTCTTTTTTATATCTAGGAATGCATGGGTCAGTGTGTCCTTATCTTTGTTATGGCAGCAGGGTGTTATTTAAGGGAATAGCTGTTGTTTAGCCCCGAGTCAGCCCTGATCGAGTAGATCTATGACCAAATGCATTCCCACCGTGACGATCGCGCCTTTTTGTTTCGTATGTGCAGTAAACCCAGAACCATAAGACAGTCGGATGCAATTTAAAGATTTGGCTGCTATTTCTAGCAGGTCGAGCAACCATATAGAGTCTAGTGGCGTCAATTATTACGTTATGTATGTGTATGTGTGTATGTATGTATGCGTGTATGTATATATATGTATGCGTGTATGTATATATGTATGCGTGTATGTATGTATGCGTGTGTGTATGTATGTATATATGTGTGTATGTATGCGTGCGTGTGTGTATGTGTGTGTGTATGTATGTGTGTGTGTGTGTGTATGTATGTATGCATGTATGTATGCGTGTGTGTATGTATGTATGTGTGTGTGTGTGCGTGTAAATATTTGCCCCCCCCCCCCCCACTTCTTCAGGCGTACGTGCGTGTCCTTTGCTCAAACAATTCGTCATCAGATGTAGTTGTTAATAAGGGAATCAGCCTGACTGGTGTGAGATGTAGTGGAGAGGAGGAGGGGGGGGAGGTGATGGAGGTTGTGATGTTCATGTCCTTCCCAAGCAAGTTAGCGACCGTAAGTTGAATTCGAACTTGGATTGCATTATAAGTTTGCCGGAGCTTAATTCGCCATACACACAAACACACATTAACATGCACACACACACACACACAAATATATATATATATATAAAAGCAAAGGTTACACAAAGGGAAATAGTACTCAATACTACATGTAGAGTGTTGATATATATATATATACTCCGTCTGAGGACATCAACTCCTCCTGGCCAAGATATATATTAGGGGAAATGTGTGTAAACATTGTCACCAAGTCACTCATTCATTCATTTTCTCTCTATTAATAACTGCCCATCTTCGTCTCACTTTCTCCCTCTTTCTCTCTCTGCCTACATCTTTCTCTCCTGTTTATATGTTTGTATATACGTTTCCTTACAAATGCTTGTCTGTTTCTCCATCTCTCACACCCTCCTCTTTTTTGCCTTATCCGTGTGTGTGTGTGTGTCTATATGCTATATCATCACACATACACACATTTCTTTGTTGTGCTGTGTAATTGTTTAATAACTTGATCGCGTTGGACAAGTTTATATAGCTACATGAGACTATATAGATGTGTGTTGATAACTTTAAATCTTTCTTCTGTAGGCATAAGATCGATATTTGTAGAGAATGGGTGTTTGAGTTGATTGAATCGTTCCTAGAAATATGTGGAAATTAAAGTCGACCTCGGCAAGATTCGAACTCTAAATGCAAGGGGTTGGAAAGGAATACTACTGTAAGGTATTTTAACTCAGTGTTCTACCGAGAGTCGTTTCATTAATTTTGTTTTATTTTCGGTGGATGGATGGACGGTGGGGGTTGGTTGGTCAGCATCGATTTTCTAACGCTCTTTAGAAAGGCAATGGGGGGGGGGGGGGCATCACAACATCTTATGAGACTTTGTGCCTATGTAGGAAGTCAGAATGTTAGAACCCTCTCACTTCGCGTCAGTTGCGTCGTTAATTTCCTTGAGAAAAAGAGTGAGTGAGTGTGTGTGTGTTCCACATTTCTACTGGATTGTTTTCACACCGATTGTCTTTTTCTGTAAAAATAGAAAATAACGATATTACATCGACCACAAAATAAATCCTCTTAAGGTTTATTTTAGCTGCTGGCTTTTTGGCAGCTTCTGATGAATATGTGTCTGTGAATAGTGACAGATTAAAAGCTATATATATGTTTTCTGTCTGAGGGAGGAAGGGTTTGGGTGAATATACACACACAAGCATCCAGGAATAAATAGAATAAGAATGGGAAAATCTGTATTCACTTACAATACGTTAATGTTTGAGTGTATGTACATGTCTCTATTATACAAAGGATCCATTAATACAATATATTTTGCTAAATCTTGTTTGGCATATGCTTGTGTATGCCTTCTTGCTTGCTTGCTTTTGGTTGTCCATCAAATTCAATTATGACTGTCTTCTTCATTTGTGTATCCTTTGATGACTGTACATCCCAATCCTTGATGTGTAACTTTGGTTGCAGACAGGTAATAAGAATGTTTGTTTTAGGAGCCCAGTTATTACTTTACGTGCATGTCTTTTCTCTCTCGCTTCTCCTGGTAGTGCTAGGTGCGTTTCTCCCTCATATCTTCAATTACCCTCCAGCAGTTAGATCACCAAAGTGAATGGCGGATAGTGGTCTTCCATTCTTGAAGGTTTGATGTTGTTCCTCTTCAAAGTGATCTTCAGCTGGTCTTTGAACTACTTCTTTGGTCCACCAGCCAGGTGTTGATCATGGTTTAGCTGGCCGTAGAGAATCTTACAGGGAAGATGCGAGTCAGATACGCACACTGCATGTCCAAGCCATTTCAGTTGATGCCTGTATAGTGCAGATTTAATGTTGCTAGTGTTGTGGTTCAATGGAGGATTTCACACAGAGAAATCTTATCCTATCTCGCCAGGTGATTGAGAGGATCTTCTGGAGACACCGGATGTTAAAGGCCTCCAGTGTCTTAATACGTTAGATGTACGTGGTCCATATCTCGCACCCATAAAGGGGAGAGGAAACACAGACTACCCGGTAGACAAGAACCTTAGTATAGAGGTTGAGGTGGCGTTTTAGAAAGACTCTCTTGCTGAGCCTTCAAAGAAATACAGAGACCTGTTTGAGGCAGTTTAAAATCTCCTCGTCCATTGTGCTGTCATTGGAAATGATGCTGCCTTGGTATCTGAATTGGGAGACTGTAGCTAGTTGTTGCTGTTGTACAAAGAAAGCGGGGAGGAGAGGGGGTGGCAGATGACCTCAGTTTTCTGGACGTTAACTGCCAGGCCCATTCTCTCTCTTATAGGCTGTAACATTTGCTGAGATGGTGGTTTGTAGGGCTTCCAGAATGAAAGCTACTAGAGCACATTCATCAGCATACTGTAGTTTAACCCTATCATTACCATATTTCTTATGAAATACACTATCTATGATTTTCAATTAATTTTGAAAATAATCAAGAATTTGGAGGAATAACTAACTTTCTCATTATTAAGTTGGTGTTTGGCACATAACTTATCAAAAAGTTCTTGCATAAAATTATAATGGAGAGTTTAAATTTAAATATAAACACTTTAAAACAAATGGTTTTTTTATCATAGAAACAGGGGCGGTTTCAGGCGGGTTGGTATCAAAAGGGTTAATGATCTGTTCAAATATGAGCTCAGTTGTGGCTTGTCTTTTGATGTTGAAAAGGGTTCCATCGAGTCAGAAGTTAATAGTGACTTCCACCACCCCTTCCATCCTCCTGCATAACTGCAGTTGCACAGGGGAGGAAGAAATTACAGAACAGTACAGGAACCAGCATGTAGCCTTGCCTAACTCCCATTTTTACACTGAAGGGCTCAGATTTCTGCCCAGCAACAACAACTTGAGCCATCGTTCCTGTGTGGGACTGACAGAGGAGATTCACAAATTTGGGCAGGCAACCATACTTTCTGAGAACGTCCTACAGAAATTCCATGTCTCCAGTGTCAAAAGCCTTTGACACATCTACAAAGGCAATGAACAGGTCCTGATGTTGCTTCCTGCATTTCTCTTGAAGCTGCCTTGTAATGAAGATCGTGTCTATATATATATATATATAGTGATAGGAAGGGCATCCAGCCGTAGAAACCATGCCAAATAAAACATAAGCAAGACGTGGGCCGCTGACCCGTCTGGGAGAGTGGTGACTCCAATGAGAAATCGATGCGGGCCGAAATCACCCGTCCAACCCATGCCAGCATGGAAAACGGACGTAAAACGATGATGATGATGATATGATGCACTCTCACACATACACACATGCTTGAATATGTTTGTGTGTATTCAACTAAAATCAACCACATGCATAGCTGAAAGGGTAAGAAATTTTGCTTTGCATCATGAGTTACTTGATTCAATCCCACTGCCCTGAACCTTGGATAAATGTCTTCTACTGTAGCCTAGGGTAGATGGAAACTGTGTGGAAGCCTGGAAAGTGAGCTGTACTTGTAATTCAAAGGACCAGACTTGTCACACAGTGTGTCACTCTGAGTATTAAGTTAAAGGTAGAAGTGTATGTGTAATACTCAGCCATTTACACTATAATACAAGTACTTGCAATTCAGAAGCCCAGCCTTGTCTCACAGTATCATGCTGAGGATTACATTAAGGGTACAAGTGTATGTGTGAAATGCTCAGCCACTTGTGGTATCATTCATTGAGTAGATAGTTCCATTAATCAAACCACTGGAACACACATTGATGAAACCAAGGCGTGATCCATTCAACAAGAATATTTGTTGCTTATATGCAAGCACACATAATAGATGTATATAGACATAAAAACGCAGCTGCATACAAATTACTAGATTGTGTGTTGCTGTTGTTTTAGTTGTTTAACCCCAGATCAACCGTGATCCAGCAGATCTATGGCCAAGAGTGTTCAAACTGTGATCATCTTGTCTTATGTTGTTGCTTAGCCCCAGGATCAAAAGTGTTCCAGCCAAAACCATCCTGGTGTAGGTTAATTCATGTGTGGATGGATATAGGGGAAACAGTTAACTCCATTTCAAGCAGACCTGTGATTAAAAGCATTCCAGCCATGATAATCCTGTCTTTTTATGAATATCTAAGACTACATTATCTAATGTGCCCTTCTCTTTTTTAAGACGGGTTTGATTTGAGGGTGGTTGAGTGATCACGCAGAGGCTCCCTCATTGGTTCATGTGTGTGTGTGTGTGTGTGTGCATGTAATATAGTATTGTAAGTCATTTTCATTCATTCATCATCATTTACCAGCTTTCCATGCTGGCATGGGTTGGCTGGATGATTTCGATCTGAGTCATTTCCTATTTGGAGTCCCCACTCTCCTAGACAGGTCGGTGGCCCTCGTCTCGCTATTATAGTTCATTTGGGTTGGTTTCTATGGCTGGATGCCCTTCCTATCACCAACCACTTTACAGAGTGTACTGGGTGCATTTTGTCGTGGCACCAACACAAGAAAGGTTGTCATGTCCACAACACGACCTGACTAGAGTCTTTTCTACCCTATGTTGTCTCTTTTCGATTGCCAACCACTTTACAGAGTGTACTGGGTGCATGTTATCATGGTATCAACACTAAAAAGGTTATGTCTACGACACGACTAAAGAGTCCTCTCTACCTTTCATTTCTTTTTAAATATTTGAAACTATGTCACTACGAGTAGAGTAAGATCTGAAGGGGAGAGTTTTATTGTTGTGTTTGTGAGGTAATGGTGTTTCTGTGTAAATAAGCTACAGGCTATGAGCTATATATATTTCTCTCAGGCATGCATAATTGAACATATGTGTCTCCAGAGCAGCTTTTAATATTCATTAGTATAGTCAATACTCAGTGATTCTTAGTTTGGTTTCTAGTTACTGTTAGTAGAAAAATTCTTTAGGGTATTGTGTGCGTTTGTTTTGTTTTTATGTCCATTTTTCCATGCTGGCGTGGGTTGGACGAGTTTGTTTTGGGGCAGAATTCTACAGCCAGATGTCCTTCCTGTCACCGACCCATTTTTTTTAAGTATGGTAGTTTTTTCCACTGAACTTCTGTTGAACTGCTAACCTGCTGGCCTATTGTTTTACAAGGGATGTAAATAAAGTGCACTGGTAGCCAAGCGATGTCAAAAATGAAGACTTTGTGTAGACAAATGCACACACAAATACATACATATATATATATATATATATATACGATGGGCCTCTGTTCAGTTTCCCTCTACCAGTTTCATTCACAAGGCATTGGTCAGCCCAAGGCTACGGTAGAAGACACTTGCCCAGGGTCCCACACAGTCGGATTGATCCCGGAACCATGTGGTTACGAAGTGAGCTCCTTAACTGTACAGCCATGCCTGCGCCTTTGTGTGAGTGTGATTTGCTAAGTATGAGTAATAGTATCAATAATGAAGTCCAGCTAGAAAAAAGAAGAGAGACTGACTATTAATTAGTACAGGACAAATGCAATAATGGTTCACTTGAAGAATAAATAAATGTATTTGTGTATATGATGTTGTGGCGAGAGAAATTCAGTATTTCAAAGAAGATTGAGTGAGAAAAGATATTGGTCTAGAAAAGTCAAATGTGCATAAGGAATGAGCAGTATTTGAATCAACAAAGTGGTGAAAATTACCAGGAAACACTTTATTTTAGAGAGAAACCAGCTAGATGACATTTTTTTCATTGATAGGCCACTATACAAAGTACTTCTCTTCTTCTTTGACAATCATTGATACCTTACAGAAGTGCAGCAGCAAGGCATGTGCTCTTGAGTCACATTCTATCAACATGCAAGTCTTCTCTTGTAAAAAATACCTGGCATCATAAACCAAATTTTCTAAATCTCTGCTGGTGCTTTAAGCCAACATTACGACATTGTGTGCAAAATCATTGATATTTTTTGGCTTAGGTGCATTCATGATTGCTGATATTTTCTCTGGTACTGGAAATATACCATCCTTGTTTATTTTGAAACCCAAGTAAACTACTTCTGGAGTCATAAAACTGCATTTCTGTTTCTTCAAAGTCAGACCACAGTCAGATAGCACATGCAGAACCTCCTCAAGGTTTTTCAAGTGTTCTTCATCATTCCTGCCTGTTACTAACATGTCATCAACTTGAACACGAACAAACGGCACGTGGCATAAATGTTTCTCCATTTCACATTGGAAAATATCTGGCTGAATGTACCACAAACTGGAGGCATGTAGGGTGAAAACGTCCTCTATGAGTATTCACTGTTAATAGTTCTTGAGAGTCCTCATCCAAAAGTAACTGTTGGTAAGCATGGCTAAGGTCATGCTTCGTAAACTTTTCACCCTCATTCAAGATTGTAAGCAGATCTTGAGTTTTTGGAATTGGATAGTTGTCACAGGTGGCTAATTTATTGACAGTTTGTGTATAGTCTCCACAAATTCTTATTGTTCCATCATGCTGTATAACTGGTACTATCGGAGAAGCCCACTTTGAGTAATTTACAGGCTGATAAATACCTTCTCACACTAATCTGTCAAGCTCAACCTCAATCCCTTCTTTCAGAGCATATAGAACAGGTCTAGCTTTTAAAAACTTTGGCACAGCTTTAGAGTCAACCTTGATGTGAACCTTGATATTCTTTAATGTACCTATACCTTCGCTGAACACTTCACCATACTTCTTTTTTAGAGCAGCCAATTTTTGTTGCATGACTATATCTGCATTGTTCATATGCAAAATGCTGAATAGTTTCTCCCAATTCAGTCGGAGGTGCTGCAGCCAATTTCGATCCAGCAGAGTCAGTCCTTCCCCAGGAGTAACCATGAGTGCTAAGCCCTTTTTCTGACCTTCATATGTGATGGATACCTCCAAAGTTCCTAGTGAAGTGGCAGTTTCACCGGTGTAGGTGCAAAGTTTGGTGGAATTTGTAACAGTCTGGTGGCCACTTGCAGTTGGGTGAGAGTAGTTTCACTAATTACCAACAGAGATACTCCAGTATCAACTTCCATGGGCAAAGTAAATCTATTGATACAGACATTGGCAATCATGGGATCAATACGGTGCTCCCCTACTATTTATACTTAGTATAGAAACGACACCGGGTTTTCCTCATAGTATCATTAATCGAGTTCGGGTTATTTCATTCAGCTATTATAGAGTACTCAATGTGAAATAATTAAAAATTAGTCCACAGAGAAAGGTATATTTATTGATGAATCTGCACGACAAAATATATATCTTGTTTCACTAAGGATCTTCAGGGGCAGATTGAATAATGGGGACGAATTATTAAGGCACAATATTTTACATATATACGTATTAAAGCCAAGATAAACGCATATGCGTATCTAAGTTTTCAGAGTGAGAAATATCATTAAAGCAGAAGTTGGGAAAATTATGATAGACATTATCCGTAGTAGAAATCAGTTGTATGGCATATAAAAGTAAGGCATATTATACTATCTAGTATGAGACAAAAGATACAAAATAATATTTGAATATCGTAAATACTGAAACATAGTTAGGTTTAAGCCAAGATAAACGCTTATGCGTATCTAAGTACTCAGAGTGAGAAATATCATCAATGCAGAAGCTGGGAAAATTATGATATACATTATCTGTAGTAGAAATTAGTTGTATGGCATATAAAAATAAGGCATATTAGACTAACCAGTATGAGACAAAAAATACAATATAATCAGAAATATTTGCATATCGTAAATACTGGAAAATAGTTTGGTTTAAGGGGCGCAACCCTTATTGTTGACATATTTCTCTGTAAGATGGATTAAATCTAAAACTCAATATTAACTCATGGTAGTCATAAAGTAATGAATTAAAGGTGATCATTAACTATAAGAAAGGATTTAAATAGACAGGTATAATTAAGAATATATAAATATATAAAATTCCAATAAAATGACCAATAAGTAAAGATCCAATAGATAAGTTGTAGGCAAAAGTGACTATACAGCCAGTACCGTACAACATGCATTATACAATCAGCACCCGCAGTAACACCAGGTATTACAATAGGAATTGGTATTATACAATACTATTATACAATAAGTATTATATAATGAGCACCATGCCACATGTATTACACAATGAGCATTATACAATAAGCATTCACAATGAGTTCTATACAATAAGCACCATGCCATGAGTATTACACAATGAGCATTATACAATAAGCATTATACAATAAGGATCCTAGACCAAGTGCCATACAGCCGGCATTATACAGCCAGTATTATTCCATAAGTATTATGGAATCAGCATCATAGAATCAGCACTGTACAGTATTGTAGTGTTCGGGTGGAGTATATAAAGCCATTAAGCAGGTAGTGATAGAGAGGAGTTGAATTCTAGTAGCTCAGTGTAATAAAGAGCTGATTTCTAGTAGTTCAGTGCAAGGTGTTGAGGAGAATGCAAAGTACCAGGTATTACAATAGAAATTAGTGGTGCTGTATCACTCAGTATTGCAATCAGTATGATACAGAATATGAGGTAGCAGAAAAGAGAAGAAATCCAGTAGTTCAGCGCCAGGTTTAGAGGAGTATGCATAAGGGAGAAACCGTAGTGTATGATGCTAAGGAGTCACTAGAACGGATCTCCACTCGGCTGTAGTAATATCCATTAGGGTCCAATGTAGGTCTATAGTGCCCGTATGTTTTATAAATTGTATGCCTACATGCAGTCACTTTCTCGGACTTTTTGTTGAGTAGGCTACCTTTAGTTAGTAGGAGTATAATGGCTTCTTCAGTACAGAGATTGCAGGGCTTCCTGTCGCCCGAATATGGCATAGCCCTAGCAAGGCATTTCCGCTGGAGTTGGTAGTTCTTGTTCAGCTCCTTGAGTTGCCATAAGTAAGTGGACAGTGCGGTGGTGTTTCTTCTTGCAGGGGTCCGGATCGAGTGAGTATGCTGAGTGTATCTCTGTTTGAAGGTGTTTGCGGTGAGACTTATGCATATTTTATTGGAGTTCTCAGTTTTCACCACACATTGGTAAATCAAGTTTTTGTCCAGACAGTGGGAATGGAGTGGGCAGTCAGCCGGATAGCACAGTTACAGTTCGGGGTGCCAGATCTTGGATATGTGCGTTGTTTATTAGGTTTAGCCATATTCGTAGT
>JAOPJM010127247.1:0-13653 GCA_027124095.1 Muusoctopus leioderma
TATATTTACTATTGTATTTTGGCGGTAAAGGCTTTATCTCGCATAATCTCGAATCTACGAGATTTTGATGACGTTATAGTTTTTATTTTTAGAACGATATCTTAACGTCGGTATGAGAGGCCGGTTACAGCCAGTTTGAACATAAAAAAGGGAGAAAACTTTGGCCAGATACGGCCGGTTTAAATGCTAAAGGGTTAAAACCCCAA
Organism: Muusoctopus leioderma; assembly: GCA_027124095.1. Taxonomy (NCBI): domain Eukaryota; kingdom Metazoa; phylum Mollusca; class Cephalopoda; order Octopoda; family Octopodidae; genus Muusoctopus; species Muusoctopus leioderma. Next base: position 207 of record JAOPJM010127247.1, read on the forward strand.
AACAATCATTAGAATGACTGAAAATAATGTTTACATAAATAATATGAGGACTTTCAAAATATATTAGAAAAAAAAAAATAGTAAATGCATTCACAAACCTTCTTCAGTGGGAGAATCGATTTGGTTTTTTTCAGTGATACAACTTTTGAATCTATCTTTCGTTTATTTTGACCTTCAGGGTTCTCTTCTGGTACTTCTAATTTCTTGACTGGACTTAAAGTAACAAGTTCCTCTTTGATAGTGGGCAGTATAACAACAGGGGGTTCCTTGACAGCTGTAGTGATGGGAGAATTATTATTAACATTGCTTTCTTTCGCTGTCACTCGCTTGCCTTCGAACAATGGTGGAGGCTCCTGCTTTATGTTGGGAACAACAACAGGCGTTTCCGACGGCATATCTTCACTGCTGGTTGAAGAATGCCTGCTTTCTATCGTTTTCGGTTTTGGCTGGCATTTTATTACACGTGGCTGCAAGAGAAAAAATAATGTCATTTTTGAACATGTATAATTAAAAAAAAAAACACATATGTACATACAGTTTAGACAAACACACACACAAACATGCTCACAAGCTCACACCACACACAAAATGTTAAGAAACATAAACGGTAAAGGAGGAAGCACTCACCTTAATCTGGCCACGTTTACCGTCCTGACAACACTTTGGGCATTCCCAACTGTTAGGAAGATCTTCGTTTATCACCCCATCACCATCAATGTTTTCACTTTTCAATTTAAAACAATTTGGGTGAACTATTTCCCAACAAATGCCACATTCCATCAGAGCACTAACTGAATCTTCCAAGTTTTCCCCTTTCTCTGTGGTGCCTTCTTTACCACATATCATACAAGCAGCAGACAGGGGTAGTACCGGCTATAATAGAAACGGATTAAAGTCATTATATTATGGCGCATACACAATACACAAAAGTAGCCATCTGTTTAGTTAAATACTTCATTGTTGAAGTGTTAACAGTAGGAGCATTCAATACTTTCAACCCACCTGAAACTTCCCCTGGTTCTATGATAAAAACTATTTATTTTCAAGTATTCATATTTAAATTTAAACCTTCCATTATAATTTTATGTAAGAAACTTTGTTAAGTTATGTTCCAAACATCAACTTAAGGACGAAGTTAGTTATTTTACTAAATCCCTCCAAATTCTTTATTTTCAAAATTAATTGAAAATCATAGGCAGTATGTTTTATTAAAAATATGCTAACTAAAGGGTTAAAACAATTTACGAAAAAAAACCCATTCAAGGAAAAATGAATGTAAAACAGCAAAAAAATAAAAGATATGAAACCTTTTTGTTATATAGAGATACAAATGTTTATACTTACAGCCATACATTGCCGACTGATACAAGACTGCTTCATTCGTCCAGGTCCGCCAAACTTCTTCATGTCTTTACAGAAATGACACTCCGCACATTCTTGGCGTGTACAAGGTTCACATTTTTTACATCGTGTCCTTCGTCTTCGGATATTTGACGCTGCCTGAGCAGCAGCGTTCTTACCGCTCAGTTTTCCCTTGCCCATCTGGCCCATCTTCAACTTGGGTTTCAGCTTCTAAGATTTGAAATTCAAATTCATTACGATGCAAAGAACAATTAAATTATAAAATATTGATATTTTAACAAATGTTTTTAAGTATTTTATATAGTTACTTACAGTTTCCAATTAGCTTGGATTTGTATATAGGAATAAAGAGTCTGTTTAAAGACCAGGTAAAATATTGCTTTCTTTTCACAAGATACAAAGCCAAACTTTGTAAGGTGGACTCAATCAACCCCAGTATATTACTTACTGGTGCAGGCATGGCTGTGTGGTTGGAGTTCACTTCGCAACCACATGGTTTCGGGTTCAGTCCCACTGCGTGGCACCTTGGGTAAGTGTCTTCTACTATAGCCTCAGGCCGACCAATGTCTTGAGTGAATTTGGTAGACGGAAACTGTAGAAGCCCATCGTATATATATATATATATGTATATGTATGTATGTATGTGTGAGTGTTTGTGTGTGTGTGTGTGTGTGTGTGTGTGTGTCGTCACTTGGCGCTGAAACCGACCGGTGACATTTGTTTATATTCCCTAATAACCAGATGCCCAGCCGTTCAGTGATTCAGTGTTGTGATTCCCATACTGAATCAGTATGGTTGGTGACAGGAAGAGCATCCGACCGTAAAATGCTGCCCCAAGAAAATCTCCGTCCAACCCATGCTAGCATGGAAAAACGGACGTAAAAACAATGAAACACTGAGAAACAAAGATTAAGTCATGTTTATACTTATGCCAGGGTAGTAGGCTCAGCATGGTAGCACAGTGCACACTCTGTGACAATAACCACCATACCCCACTACATAACACCAGTGTGTTGCACCCTCCTTATATAATTTCTACCGCTACATTTTTTCTTATTAGTTAGTCAAGGAAGGAGAGGAAGCACCCTTGATCTATGCAGCACTCCCCTGAACTAGTAAGAGCACTGCACTTAGTGTTCAGTTTTGTTTGAACTTCTGTAAATCAATATCTGTAGCATAAATGTTAATGGGTGGGTGGGAATTCCAAAGCTCTGTCGAGGAAAAAGTGTGGGTGTGAGACACAGAAAGGATGACTGGAAGAGGAGAGCTTAAACTGTAGTAGTAGTAGTAGTAGTAGTAGTAGTAGTAGTAGTAGTAGTAGTAGTAGTAGTAGCAGCAGCTGTAGTAGCAGTAGTAGCAGTAGTAGTAGTAGCAGCAGCAGCAAGAAAAGAAACAAATGCTGTAAGCAAGTGGTTGAAAGATAGATCCTTTTAAAATACAAAGGATATTGATTTCTGATATAGTTGCTAAGCTAGTTTTTTGTAGGGAAGGAGAATGGTGGATTGAATCAACCTCAGTAATTAGTCTTATCAATGCTGGTAGTAGTCTTATCAGTGCTGGTAGTAGTTTTATCAATGCTGGTGAAATGAAAAGTTAACTTTCAACGTGGAACTGAGAAAAGCAAAACTAAATATTGTGAGGCATTTAGTCTGGTGCTCTACTTTCTCAGTTGTCTTACACTGTCATCAGATTCAAGGAATGTTGCCAATATGTTACGTTGCATATTTGAAAAATGACAATGGTACCATCCACTGAAAGCCTCATTGGATTGAGCTATATAATGCAGTAAAGTCTTATGCCCATAGCCAAGTCAGTAACAGAGTTCTCTGAAACTGGAGCGAGTAAAGCTATGAATTCATGTCAATCAAGAATTCTAGATATTTGTTTAACAGAATATTCGTTGTATGTTTACAAAGGATGACAACCAACAGAAATTCGCAAACCCAAATTTACTATACCAGTGTGAACAATATGAATATAAGAAGATCCCCAAAAGACTTGATCTGATATAATAAGCTCCAGTGCCTAGATAAGGTTATTACCATGAAATGTGAACATACAAAATAGTTTTGTCACTGCTGAAAATTCATGATGAGTGATTTTGCCTTCAAAAAGAAAATAAAGAGATGAATTTTTTTTTTTTTTTAAATTAAAAAACTTTATTGCTTAGGCCTATTCAAGGCGTACCAGTGACTTGAATGTAAATTCACAAATTTGCAGTTTGAGTTTGTCAACAACTGTACAATGTCCTAGACAGGCTTGTGTCAACAGTACTGCCTACGTCATCACCTTTCAAACCAATCAGCTAATGCACCTACTTCGTCAACAGATGTGCCTATGTCATCATCTTTAGGACCAATCAACTGGTGCAACAGCACATTCATACACCCAGATGCTCTGGTGTCAACAGATGTGTCTACATCATCACCTTATGGACCAATCAGCTAGTGTGCCTACTTTGTCAACAGACATGTCTAAGGAGCTACATAACTGGAATTGTTGGTTGTGGTCATCAAGCATGCATCCCAGACCAGAGTAGCAGGGCCAAATTCAACATGGACCAGAGATGCAGTACCATGTTGTAGTGTACTGGTCAACACAGCGAAGGTACCAGTAGTCACAGTGTTTCTGATAGTTATTATGGCAGTGGTAGTCACAACAGGTATATATCAGTGATGGACAGTAGACCAGCTATTAAGTATCAATACATAGCAGTGATGGACATCAGACTAGCTATGAAGTATCAATACAAAGCAGTGATGGACATCAGACTAGCTATGAAGTATCAATACAAAGCAGTGATGGACAGCAGACCTGACAATGAGGACAGCAAACCAGGTATGAAATCATCAACACTGATCCATCTTTTACTGGCAATCCAGATACCACCATACAGAACAGTGACTAGCTCAATGATCATACTGCCAACTCACAGAGCTGTGGCCTAATCCACAAAAGCTACTGTGAACTCACCAGATCACCTTTTACCAACAACTCAGGTACCTGGTATTTTCATAACCAATAGTTTTTACCAATGGTGCCAACATTTTCTAGTAGTATGTAGGTTGTATTCCCTACACAGTACAGGTGCACTATATACAGACATACACATTAATATATACTTGCATACAAATGTATATATATATAACTCATCAACAAATGCTGTGTTCATCTTCAACTCGGTGACATTCACCCTTCTGAGTTTATTTGTAACATTCAACTTTTCTGTGTGTATTATTTCTGTATATTATTTTCTTGATGTCAAAATCAAAGCCTCATATCATATGTACTATTTATAATGTTTGGTATAGCTTGTCACAGCTGCATTGATTTAGTGACCAGTAGAGAATGTGAATAAAACCATTGTTAAATGCTATCCTATAGTTTTGACTGAATTTATAATTCTTTACAGACCCTTATGTAATTAATATTCATTTGTGGTTGAATATTTTTGAAAACATTAGTGTGTACTATACTTTGTGTCTTCTATAGAGTATAACTTTAATTTTCAGCTAAAAATATTAAATTCTACTTTATTCTTTAATGAAAATAATATCTTACCTAGTGCAGACTGGTCTTCTTGCTCGTTCGCATTGGACTGCGTCAAAGAAGGCAGCACTCCAGAATCTTAAGGAGTGCCATATAGGCTGTTCACGAAGGAAGGTGTATAGAAAACATTTCATCACTGCCACTTGTGCTCCAATTTGACGATCTTATTGAAATAAAAATGAAACAAAAATAGTTTAATTGCAGAAACATTTTAAATTGAAGTGAATATAAATACAACTGATTAGTAAACATGTTTATCAGTATGAAATTTAATTCTTTTTTTTCTCCTTTTTTATGGAAAGTTTGTGATAATTTTCAATTAATATGAATTTCTTTCGAGAAAGAAATTTATGAAGAGAGATTTATCTCCAAATTAAACATCTGAAAACTCAAATGATTTGTATCTTGCTATGATGATATTACAGTTGCTCATAGAAGGTACACCCTGAGTGGTTTTCTGCTATTTTTCTTGAATATTTAAAGGGGTAGAATAGAAAATGTGATTTTCGTGCTCTTCTCAAAAAGGTATTATTAGTATTATAAGTGAAATGAAATGAAATGATTGCAACTAGAGACTGGAACTGTATTTTGGAAGTTATCTTCTACTTTATAGTAAAGACGTCGAATTGGCAGAGATGTTAGAGCATTAGATAGAATGTCTCACAGTATTCATTCCGGCTCACTGCACTCTGAGTTCAAATCCCACTGAGGTCAACTTTACCTTTCATCCTTTCGGAGTAGATAAACAAAATACCAGTCTAGGGCAGTGGTGGACTGGCAGAATCGGTATTTGTGGTATTTGTTCCGGCTCCTTGCATTCTGAATTCAAATTCCACCGTAGCCTATTTGGTAGGTAGAACTTAATCTGTCGCCCAGTTTAACACCACCACCATCTGGCTCTTGGGTGCCTTTTGTGGAGTCCACTCTGTTGCAAGCATTCAGGCCAGGTCTCTGGTCTGAGGATACTTTCCTCCGTCCCTCCCTCCCACCAGTCTCGGAGGCCCCTGAAAAAGGGTGATGGGCACTGCTCTTCCCACCTGACTGACCATTAAAAAAAAGGAAAAAAAAAAGTGTCCACTTACACAGTGACATATTTCATAATTAAAGTAGACACTTGAACTAGATTGGGAACAACAATTTAAGCCCACAATGTCAAGTACATTGAATATATCCTCATCCATATTGTGTGTCCCCCTCCACTCTCAGTCCCACACTTACCACAATGCCCAGTCCTTCCTCCCAACAACGTTATGCCGCTAGAGTCCCCCCCCACCACAGTCATCAACTTACAGCTGTTCAAGAGGAACATTAACTGTGTCAATCTCACCAGTCTCAGGGGGCCTATGACAGCCATGGGACACAGTCCCTTCCTCCAGACCAAGTCAATAAAAATAAAAATAAAAATCACAGACGAACAAGGAAATCGTAATGTTACCTTAGAATTTTATTTTAAGTTCCTAATATTTTGGACACAAAGGTCCTTTCTTGAAGGGAAAAAGGATAATGTTTTTCCTTCGAGAAAGGACCTTTGGGTCCGAAATATTAGGAACCTACAATAAAATTCTAAGGTAACATTACGATTTCCTTGTTTGTCATTGATATTTTAGAATTTATGGCTCCACTTGCATTATAACAGTTCCCTATTTAAAATAATTCTCCATATTCCACAATGCTTCAAGTAAACTATAACACTTTCAAAAATCCCAGAGTTTTCCCAGTGTTCAACTGTTATGCTTATTTTATACATGTCCAATTATATTAACAGCATTTATATCAATTGGGTCATGTAGACCACATATTCTGTACTTTCAAATCGACTCAGGTGACACACATACAGGTAAATATATAATAGTTTCCACTTAACATGTAAAAAGCAACAAAGACTGACATCCACCATGTCAGGTTCTAAACTTTAGGGTTACCACCATAACGAGAGGTAGGTCAGCACAATGAGAGGTAGGTCAGGAGATATTGTAGACATTACTGGAGCAGAGGTGAGCAGAAGTGTGCTGTGTTCAAGAGGCAAGATGACGGGGAGCCTCAGCCAGACTCCTCACAGAGAAGTAACAAAGGTTCAGATTCTTCTGGTGGGTAAGCAATGGGGTGGGTGGAGTAGGCATCTTGTTAGCAGAAAAATGGATAAAGTAACTGAGGTTGTCAGAATGTGTGATAGAAAAATTAAGCTTAGGATAGTCAAAGGACAACACAACAGTGACATTTATCTCTGCATATGCACCATAATCAGAGTTAGCAGATGAACAGAAGGACCACTTTTATGAGACCCTCCTGCCGACTACCTTGATAAAGAATGACAGCAACCTCATTATCATGGCTGGTAATTTTAATGGACATGTTTGGCAACACCATGATGGCTTCTCTGGCATACATGAAGTCTATGAATATGGTACAAGGAATGAAGAGGGTCTAGACTCCTGGAGTTCTGTGGAGCAAATGATCTAACCATTTGCAACACTTACTTCAGGAAACTGGTCAGCCACTTGATCACCTAACAATCAGGTGAACACACAAGCCAGATAGATTCAGGAAACATCGGTCTACTGTTGGACAGATCTTAACAGTTGGAATAATTATTGAGGGGATCAGGGCTAAAAATCTACAAGCAGTCATACTATTTGTGGACTTCTCAAAAGCTGTTGACTCTGTCCACTGAAGAAAAATGGAGCAAATTATTCTTACATATAGAATACCACAAGAAACAGTAATGATGCTCTACAAGAATACAAAAGCTAAAGTATGATCACTTGACGGAGACACCGAATTCTTTGACATCAATGCAAGCTTCTTGCAAAGCAACACATTTGCACCATTCTTATTTATCATCTGCCTGGACTATGTCCTTCACACTTCAACCAACAAAATTAAAGTATGAAACAAATGGCTGTGAAATTAAAGTACTGAGCTACAGATCACATAGTTTTGACTTCAAATATTACATTAGTCATTGTGCTTTAACTCTGGGCAAGGCAAATAACTCTCCTGGCTTTATTTTGCTTCACTGAAAACAAATTCCACACCTTATTCATAAGTGATTGATTACTCATGGGAAGGGTACACAGCTGTAAAATCAATTGCTCTAAGAAAATCTCATTGCTGATTGGATAAAGGAATATATATAATTGCACAAAGTATATATTAGCAAAATCTCTTTTGTATTTTTAACAAGCCCTCGGCTTCGGTTCTGTTAGCTTCCCTAGTCATCTTGGCATAGCTAACATTTTGGATCCATTAATCTACCAGACATCGTTCAGGTACTTAATTTTTGATTTAAGTATACATTATTGAGTCATTTTCTGCATATTTAGCAAGAACACATCCATTATGCTACTGATCTTTTTGTGGTACTTGGTACTTACGAGTACCTTAGTTTTCACTACGCTCACCTTCAAGTAAGAATAATGATCTGGTCCACACTTCCATCTTTTGAGCTCCTCTGTAGTTCTTCAACAGTAAGTTAATATTTCATTCAGTAGAATTGCTATTGGGTTGTAAAGATGCAAACATACCATAAGTGATCTACACCATCTGCCTTTATTCATTATTTTTAGCCTTGCATTGCTGTCTCAGATATTACTGGTATTGGATTCTAATATATAAGAAATCTTTAGAATTTCCAGAACTTCGAAATTGGTAGCTTTTTTTCTTTTGTAAAATTCACTGTATATATTTTCCTCGGTACTAATGAATATTCATCTTTCTTTCCTGGTTTTAAGTGGTCTAAGTTTCATTTTCATTAAGGCAAAATGGGCTCAGGCATAGGTATGGGGTTAAGTAGTTCACTTCGCAACCACGTGCTTTCTGGGTTCCATCCCACTGTGTGGTACTTTAGGGAAATGTCTTCTACCAGAGCTTCAGGTTCACCAATGTCTTGTGAGTGGAATTTGTTGGATGGAAACTGTGTGGGAAGCCCATCATAAATGTATGAGTATATTTTTGCGGCAGTGCAACCACATGGTGCCAGGTTCCATCCCACTGTGTGGTACTTTAGGCAAGTGTATTCTACCAGAGCCTCAGGTTCACCAATGAGTTTCAAGTTGAATTTTTTTCGATAGAAACTGTGAGGGAAGCCCCGTCATATATATATGAGTATATTTTTCGGCAGTGCACGTCAGTGAATGATGTAAACATGAGCGAAAATACTAATAAACTGTTGTTTTCAAACAAAGTCTCTTGTGATATTTATTCAGCTTGAGATGCACAGAAAATTATTTGTCCCTCCTACCATCATAAATGAAGTGAACCAGAGATTCATATCTATTGTTCACAACATGCGATATCAAAAACAGCCTTATATATATATATTTTTTTTTTTTTTTTTTTTTTTCTACACTGGTGTAACCTTGGTGAACTTTTTAACATATTAAACTTCTTTTTCTAATTCAGATACTAGGTTAAAAATATTCTTGTAAATTTGAAGAATGTACTGTGAATTTAAAAGCTGGTAAAAAAAAAAAAAAAAAAAAAAAAATTAAGTATGGCTATTTAATTTTCTCCGCTTAATCATTGATCATAACTTGAGAAAAAATATGGACAAATCCAATTCTCTCTTTTTTTTTTTTTTTTTTTGTAGGGGAGATAACTGAAACATCCAAAATATTTTAATGGTGTATATTTATATATATTAGCGACATCAGACAGATAAAAAGCATTGTTAACATGCATGTTTTGAATCGAGTAGTAAAGTAAACTAAATACTGCTAACCAAACAAACCTATCACCTTTCAGTCCTCTCTTTCTTTAGTGTCCTAAACAAGAATAAAATTAGATTATAGTCCTTATTTCGTGATTTGAGAATCTCACTAACAATCATAGCATTACCTTTCTCAGTATTGTGATATATTTTTGTTCTGGTGAAAGTTCGAGAACAAAGTTTTTTTTATTAAGAGTGTTATATAACAAATGAGTTTTGTTTTCAATTTTTATTTAACAGATGAGTGAACGAAAAGTGATGAGTTCAAGCTATGTGAAAACATTGTACTTTTCCTTATAGAAGAGAGAATACAGCCATCTCATTCAATTTACTTAGCCATAAAAATAGGTTGAGGTTGATAAAGACATCTGGCTCAGAGTCACAACATCTGACTTAACTACTAAGCTCATGCTGTTATGCAGGAGGTTTGTCGCCTACATCGGTGGGTGGCCCCAGGAGGTAGCTCTGGTTTCACGGTGGAAGGGACCGAAACACCTACAGAGCTACTTCACCACCTGATGAGACATCAATTTCTGCATTTGGAGATGGAGAACAGCAGTACCCCCAGCACATAAGTGTTTACCCCAAGTATTTGTTTCTGGTTAGCTCTGCTCAAAGAGGTATACATATATATATATGATACAGAGTAGTTTTCTGAATATCATTACAAATATGAGAATATTGCTCCATACATAGTTGGGCATATTTAGGCAATCAATATTTCAACAGGTATATAATTTTGGAATACAGACAGTGTGTGTGTGGTGTAATAAAAATTCTCTGAATATATTATGTTCTAATGTAGTAAGTTGGATTTTGGAGCTGAGAAATTATTCAAAAGAGGTAGAATATTATTAATTAGGTAGCTTTTACATTTATACATTTATGAAATACCAGTTGAAAGATAAAGGAATATTTTCATTATTGAAAGATTTAGCTATTCTGAAGCAGAAGAGGCTTTTATAGATTTAGTAGAAGAAGGGGACTGAAAAATAATTGCAATTATAAAAATAGAAGTGTATTTTGTATTGTGTTAGGAGTGACAGAAAGGAACTGAAAAGGATTTGTAGTTAACTCTTGACATCCTGTTAAAATGTTCTAAGTCCTGTAATGATTGAGCAAAAAATGCCTAAAAGTGGGGTTTTTTTAAAGCTTATTTGTTGTGAAATTTACAGGTAAAAAACACAGGTGCTTGAGGTGTTTTCACACAAATATTCCAATTTCATGATATATATAGTTCAATGATTCATATCAATTTGATAATGCGGTACCATGTGGAACCATGTCCTACAGGATGTTAAGGGGTTAAGTGTGCAGCAGTTCTTTGAATTAAATAATGTTGTGCAAAAGTTACATTTTATATAAGGTGTTTGATATGAATTAAATATATCAACTTTTCTTCACAAAATATTGGATTTTATGGAAATATAAAGAAAATAAATGAGACTTTAACCCTTTTGTTACCATATTTCTAAGGAAACACGCTGCTCATATGTTTCATTTAATTTCGAAAATAATGAAGAATTTGGAGGGATTTAGTAAAATAACTAAAATTTTTCATTATCAAGATGGTGTTTGGAATATATCTTAAGAAATTTTCTTACATAAAATTATAATAGAATGTTTTTAATATAAATATGAACATTTTAAAAATGGCAGTTTTCTATCACAAAATCTCGGGCGGTTTCAGGCGGTTTGGTAACAAAAGGGTTAATCAACTTACCTTCTTCTCACAAAATGTCTGGCCTTGTGCCAATGTAAGAAATGATTGCTTAGTCTGAGGCAGAGAGGAGCTGTGTGTATAGCCCTTGCAGTCACTCCCAGGTTGGTGAGGTTGATGTTTAGCTTGAACATCTACAGGTGGAGGCTGGGAGGGTGGGGATAAGCAGAGATAGAGTTCTTCCAGAGTGATTCAGTTCTGGCACCTCAGGATAGGGAAATTGTTTAGTGTGGGTGGTCTGGAGATAAGACAACACAGTGGAGTGTAACAACAAGATTAGGAGTGAGTGAGTGGTGGTTGCATCTAGTGTGTTTGGTTTAGTTTGGTTGAGGTGGTATGATGTCAGCAAATTCATAAGAGCAAAGACTGATGTAGTAGCAGTAGAATAGTGAGGGAAGACCCCCATTTGTTGGTGAGCTAGTACTTGTTGTATAGCTATCAGGTTGTATAGCTATCAGGTTGTATAGCTATTTGAGCAGACCTATGGCAGCACACAGGTAGTTAGTTGAATGACTAGACGTGACCCACATATCTGTTGTTGCAGACTTACCATTCCTCCACCTAGCTGAGGACCATACTATACACCCTGACACCCAGTGATGAATCATATAGAGTGTAGTGTAACAGCCTGGACATGTGTTGTACTCTCTCCACTGTCCAGTCTATTTCTGTATAACTGAAGATCCTGGTGGTGGCCACAGCAGATGTGGATAACTTTGACTTGGTTAGAGTGCAACAGTTGCTATTCTTCTTCAGTTATCATTATTGTGTGCAGAACAATGATAAGTGAAAATACCTGCAACATCAACAGCCTAATTGGGTCTAATTGGGTCTAATTAGGTTGCTGATGCTGCACCTATTTCTGTGTGTAACCTGTGTGTGATCTATGGGTGTAGTCTGTGTGTAACCTGTGTGTGATCTATGGGTGTAGTCTGTGTGTAACCTGTGTGATTATGCAAAGTGCACTGTTTTGTGTTCTTTGAGATTTTTTGTTGAGATATTGGGAGCCCAAGCAGGACTGGCATAATTCATGATGGATCTAATGGATTGGTTGTACATTACTGTTATAGTATGTTTCGTTTGGGCCAAATGCCATATCTGTGAATGCTTTAACCCTTTCGTTACCATATTTCTAAGAAAATACACTGCCTATGACTTTCAATTAATTTCAAAAATAATCAAGAATTTGAAGGGATTTAGTAAAATAACTAACTTTGTCGTTATTAGGTTGGTGTTTGGAACATAACTTATCAAAAGGTCTTCATTTAAAATTATAATGGAAGGTTTTAATTTAAATAGAATCACTTTAAAAGAATGTTTTTTTATCATAGAACCAGGGGCGGTTTCAGGCGGGTTGGTATCAAAAGGGTTAAATATTTTTGTGTGTCATTTTTCATTCTTTACTATGTCTTCTATGTGGGATGTTAATGTTTTGGAGGTGTTGTATGTAACTCCTAGAAGTGATGTCTTCCATGTGTGTGTGTGGTATGTTTATGTTGGTGAGTGTCATGGTCGGTTGTGCTTGATGTTCTCTGGTGTTACTGGTAAGAAGCGAGACAGTGAATTTTGTCAGTACTAATTTAATCTGTTATATTAGCTAGTATTTCTTGCTTATGGTGAGTGATGACATCCCTATCTAGTGGATAGCCTTATTGGGGAGTTGGAGTTTTAAATGTATTGGGGAGTTGGAGTTTTAAATGTATTGGGGAGTTGGAGTTTTAAATGTATTGGGGAGTTGGAGTTTTAAATGTTTGCAAATATTCAAAACTGAAGTAATTTCTTATCCCTGCCAGGAAAACTGCCGTTGAGATGTAGTTTTAGCTATGTTACAGATGTGTGGCCATCATGATACAGATGTGTGGCCATCATGTTACAGATGTGTGGCCATCATGTTACAGGGGTGTGGCCATCATGTTACAGGTGTGTGGCCATCATGTTACAGGTGTGTGGCCATCATGTTACAGATGTGTGGCCATCATGATACAGGTGTGTGGCCATCATGTTACAGGTGTGTGGCCATCATGTTACAGATGTGTGGCCATCATGTTACAGATGTGTGGCCATCATGTTACAGATGTGTGGCCATCATGTTACAGATGTGTGGCCAT
>JAOPJM010127341.1:0-13651 GCA_027124095.1 Muusoctopus leioderma
TAATAATAAAAATAAGCATACATTAAAAAAAACAATAAGTAGATTTTTCTTCTTTATTTTTTATTAAATGTATGAATATCTACTTTAATCAGATCTGTTCTCTAAAATATTTATTTATTTATATTTTTAAGTTAATCCCCAAATTTCAAATTTAAATATATTTTTCTTTTCTTCATCATTATCATAATAATCTTGCAACCGAATGTGTGAATAGTACAGTAAAAGAAATATACCGATTTCAAATGTGAACACAGTATAAAGTGCTAAGATTTGATCGTTGGTTGATGGTAGAATATTCAAATTGGAAATTTACCAATTCTTCATATCTCAGGTTCTTTTGGTGCCAGTTTCTGTATATAACTTTGACTACCACCACTACCATAACTTTCATTATGATCATCATAATCTCATAATCATGTGTTGCATGTTCAATTCTAGTTGTATGTGTTAAAATATAGTGTCTGTGGAGGTGATATTTCTAAGTGAATAGAACTGAGGACTGATATGTTACGAGTTCAAATGCAAAGAACTTATGATTGGTCCATTAGAACCCTATTTGAGCACAAATATCCAACGATCATAAATACATGCAATAAAATAAATTAAAAAAAGATTCACTGCAGAGGTTTGTTGTGTCTCAGAGTAGGGAATAGGTAGTAAATCATTTAGGTAGTAAATCATTTAGGAATGTTAACCACTTCGGTGGTAGATTCAATATGTTGCCTGGTTCAACACCACCATCTGACCATTGGGTGCCATTAGCAGAGTCTGCTCTGTTACAAGTATTCGGGCTAGTTCTCTGGTCTGGGGATAACTCTCTCCTATAAATATTGGATGCAGTGGCAGACCTACATTTTTGGGGCCCTGAAGCTTGAACTGTTATAGAGACCCCTTCATAATCAGCGACAATAGGACAACATTCAACAACACGTTGTTTCTGGGACCCCTCTGTGATTAGGGGCCCTAAAGCTTAAGCTTCATTAGTTTCTTAGTAGATCTGCTACTGATCAGAGACCCTGAAAATGGTCATGGGCACTGACTGCTCTTCCTATTATGACAGAATGATTAAAATAACCTCAAATCAGAATCCACTAATTGTCTCAGTTCATTGTGCCATTGGATCTGGACTCTGGTTCTCATTATGTGCTGCATGTGATGGCTGTTGTGCTACATTAAACTCATCATACATACTCTGCATACACCACCAGGTGGATATCATTTTCAACTACAGTATTCCTAGTACTAAAGTGTCTCTAATAAAAGGATATATCTGGGTGGTTCCTCCATTGTCTTCTCCAATTAAGCATGAAGATTGTGATTTTTTTTTGATTTTTTTTTTTTTCACTGGGACTTGAATAGGAACAGATGCCATTCCAACTGAAAACCAAGACCAAGTTGTGCATGTTTGCTAAGAACATACTACCACTGCATGGTGCCTATTGCAAATATTGGTTATTGGTTGTAGATAGTCTACTTATTCAACTGCCAGTTACCGAAATATCTACAACCACTAACAACATTAAACAGCCACTACCACCACCACCACCACCATATGGAACAAAGAACAATAACCCCAAAAGCAGCAGTGCTGTTACTGCTTCTGCACTTATTTCTGTTATTGTTTGTTTGTGTTGTTGATACTAATGCTGTTAATGTTGATGGATTTGTTGTTGTTGTTGTTGTTGCAATGTCTTTTCCTCTCCTTCTTGCCAGAGCTTTGTCCACGAGATGCTTTAATTTAACACCAATGAAGCACTTCTCAATGTGAGCCAACAAGGGAGCCACTACATGGTCGGTCAAGCTGTTAGAAATATCAGCCAAATCTCACTCAAACCTCACTCTATCCTCTTAAAATGGACATAGTCCAAGGTATACTTTCCTGAAAATAAATGCAGACAGTCATGGTTAGATGCTTCTGATCCTAGGTCTGCTGGATCAGGACTGACTTGAGGCTAAACAACAACAACAACAATACTCTTATACAGTGTCTCTGCCACCAATTTCTGTGAACTGTACCTACCAGAAATAGCAGCCAAATCTTCCTTATATCACACACCTACCATTTTAAAAAGCTAGGTCATTTTGTATGATGTAACCCTAGATATACTCCATTCCATTCAGCTGTTGCTGGCTTATCTCTGCTGGTTGTAGGCCTATCTGTCCACGCTGGCCAATTGCGGGCTGAATGGTATGCTCCAGTGATCAGGTGATTAGCCCTGGCCATTGGTACCTAGATATGCTATTTCTGAAAACAAAAACAAAAAAATATATATATGGATATGTCACAGCTGAATGCCTTTGATCATAGGTCTGCTTGATCTGGGCTGACCTGGGGCTAAACAATAACAATGATAACTGTACCTTGTTCTTTGATACATATTTTAGTTTGAATGAAGGTTTGTCATTGCTAAGTTTTTGTCCTCTTTGCATCATTTCTGGTGACGCCTGGTGACGTGAGAAGGTAGAGGTTACCCTGTTCTTTTGCTTGTGGTAATTAGCATTTCTATAATGTTATTGATGTTGTTGTTTGGGCTTAATTTGAGGGAGATTTGGTTGCTATATCTAGCAGTTGGAGCAACCATATAGATGTTCCCTTGTTGGCTCATTGAGACTGTGTAGCAGCAGTAGAAGAGATAGAGGGAGATGATAGTGCATCAGAGTGCTGGCAGTTGTAGTGTGTTTAGTGAATTAAGGCTTGCCTATCAGTTGGATGGCTGGATGGCCTTTCATTGGATGCAGTCCAGAATATATGCATGCGTGTGTTGCAGCCGCATTGTTCCAGATATGTGCTGTCTCTATTATATGGCACCATAATTGTTGTTAGAGGGTGGCGAATCGGCAGTCGTTAGAGCATCGGTTAGAATGCTTTGTGATATTCATTCCGGCTCTCTGCGCTCTGAGTTCAAATCCCGCCAAGGTCAACTTTTTCCTTTCATCCGTTCCAGGTAGATAAACAAAGCACCAGTCTAGTACTGGGTCGTTTCTTATCTCTCTCCCTCTCTTTCTCTCCCTTTCTCCCTCTCTTTCTCTCCCTTTCTCTCTCTCTCCCTCTCTCTCTCTCTCTCTCTCTCTCTGGAATAAATCAGCTGTGGAGATGGGCATTGCCAGGTTTAAATAAATACCTAAGAAACACTATGTTATGATGGTGCCCCTACGACTCTGTTAGGAGTTAAGGGCTTGGAATCTGAACCAGAATCGGAATTGTTTTTGATCTTGGTATTAAATAGTGGTGCTGTTGCTGTTTGGGAAGTCATATTTGATTCTGGTTGAGCTCACCTGCAGCATGTAGTTAATCAACTGAACACTTGAGAGCAATATACAAAAACAAAAAAAAGCAGGACAGCAAATATGCCATCTGGTGGCTAGAAAGTTAATGATGATACTGATGGTGGTTAAAGAGCTGTTGTTTAGCCCCAGGTCAGCCATTATCCAATGGACCTATGATCAAAGATGTTCCAGCCTTCAAGAAAGTCAATGATGATGGTGAAAGAATAGTTGTTGTTTAGTCCCAAGTCAGCCCGTATGTAGTGGACCCAATGATCAAAGGCATTCCAGCTTATAGAAAGAATCCCATCTTTTTATATATCTAACACTACATTATCCAATGCACCCTTTTTTTTTTCAAACGGTAGGGTGTGATCTGAGGGAGATTTGCCTGCTATTTCTAACAGGTCAAGAAACTACACAGGGAGGCTCCCTCATTGGCTCATGGTGAAAAAGTTAATGATTGTAGTAGTGGCAGTGGCTGCTGCTACTGCTGCTTTGATGTTATAATATAATACAATGATGTTATAATATAATACAATGTTCTTCCAGTTTCACTTTTGTTTCTTTGTAATATAATTTTTACATTACTTTTGCTTTTTAATTTATTATAGTTTTCTTTTTCATTCTTTTATATATTTTTTTTTTTGTTTTGTTTTCATATTTGGTCTTTTTATTTTGACATATAATCTAAAACATGAGAAAATCTGATATTTCAAGAAGGGTTATTCTTCCCAAATGGACAAATCATTTACTGATTGTCTTCATTGCATGTTAACATGTAGTCTAACTTGGCAATTGTGTCTTTGAATTACATACAATTTGGCTTGCTTTGAATCTCTTCATAGAATCTTCTTTAAAGAACAGATGATTGAAACCTTTCTACAAAAACCCATAAAAATTGAAGTCTGAGTTTGCACTACTACTACTACTACTACTACTACTACTACTACTACTAATGATGATGATGATTTGTAACATTGGCCTAAGGCCACAAATTTTGGAGGAGGGTAGAGGTTGTGTAATGGATTCTAATGTTTCACTGGAACTTATTTTATCCATGGATGCAGACATGACTCTGTGGTTATGAAGTTCGCTTTGCAACCACGTGATTCCAGATTTGATCCCACTGTGCGGCATCTTCGGCAAGTGTCTTCTACATAGCCTTGGGAGTGCAATTTAGTAGACAGAAACTGTGCAGAAGCCCGTTATGGATTGTACCTGTAATTCAGAGGCCCAGCCTTGTCACAGTGTGTGTCACGCTGATTCTGCCGACTGATTTCGTTAGGGGTACACGTGTCTGTGGAATACTCAGCCGCTTACACGCTAATTCAGTGAGTTGGTAGTTCAGTTGATCGAACAACTGAACACTCATCGTCTGATTGAGACGGAGATCCATTTATTATATATATATATATATATATATATATATATGATGGTGATATACGACAATGTAAAAAATATAGCCGCATAGAGTACCCGATAAACGGATTTAATATATTTTAAGCTAAAATTGCATAGGTAGCGGCCATAAGTTTAACATTTTACATATTTTCTCGCAATCAATGTAATAAATGAACACCTGAACAATACAAAACTATTTGTTATAGTCGGAAAGATATTTTCACTCGTTATACTTAGTACAATTTTGGTTCAATTTGCTAATATTTAATATAGATTATTGGCAAAATGTTGCTTGTAATCTGTAGCTTCAATGTAAGGTTGACGTAAACGAAACATTCAACCTGGACATTTACATCTTTTCCTGTAACTATTTATTTGGCTTCGAAATGTATGTACTTGAGTGTGTTGTAGCATGTTTTTTTTTTTTTTCATATATAAGTGTTAGCAATGCTATTAGATACGAACCTATTATAAGTGTTACTATTGATTTCCTATAAAGTTTTATTTCTCAGCGAGTAGACAAAAATTGGCATTCCATTGGGAAGCCTTTAAATTCTGTTTTAAATTGGGTTGAATATATCAGGCTTTTTTTTCCTTTCACCTCTCTGTTTGGATTGAACAGTTCTGATTCGAAAACTTTCATTAGTTTCTTTTGCGGTGGACATTTTAGTGTTTTAAAACCGAAGTTGTTCTTAGTCAGATCATGGTCATCATTATTGGAGACGAAGGCTTTCCAACCTATTCTCTTTATACATTTTTCAGATTTATTTACAGTAAACTTTTTATGTGTTGTTCATACATAATGTATATATTTCGACATCGATAGTTTCTTGCGCAAATGTTTTTATAGCTGACAATTTAGTTTCTGAAGATTACATTGGTTCGAGTGAAATTTTTAAAGCACAATTTAATGAGTACCTACGTTCTTTTAGAAATGCTGAAAGAACTTTGGACACAAGTTTATGAAAAGACATACGTTCTTTGAAAAGTAACAGTTAATGATTGTAAAATTCCTTATAATATATTTAAAACGCAACATGTTATCAACAGGATAACGGCGATTCTGCACTTTGCATCGCAGAGAAAATGAATATAATATCTTATAAGGTCCCATCTTCAACAAATGATCATAATTGATGTTTTTTTCTCGTCTAAAACAAAATATTTCCTAAAATATGTTAAATTACCTGGTTTGGTTTCGATTAGTAAGTATGAAACGATCATATGTTGTGCAATATTCGTCTGTGTAGCCAGATTCCGTATTTTACTATCAGCCAAACGCACTTTCGGTTCAGAAATGAAGTCGAAATTCTACATATTTTTTAATTTCTGGTTCAAGATGTATTCTAACTATTTTCCTTCAATTTATATGTTTTTTTTATTACTCAAGTGACATGTCGTTTCCCCTCTCCTACGTGTTTTTCTTTATAACAAGATACTTAACAATTTCCATCTTTTGTTGGGGCAGATATAATAATTCTTTATTATTCAATATAATGCACAAGGTAAAATCTCGAATTTTGTATATATGAAAAAAATGTTTCCCCTCCCATCATTTGTAATAATTCTCAATGTGACGCCGGGATAAATATGAAAATATAGTTAATATGTATATATATATATTAATTATATATTTTATATTGTAGAGGTTTTCCATCATCAGCATACGCATATTTTGATATCTGTATATCTCATCGGTACTACTCAATGACAAATATATTCATATTATTAATGATTTTAAGTCAAATTTAAGTTATTCAAAGTTATTCATGAAATGCATGCGTGCAGGATAAATGAAATGAAATGAGATACCTACGTCCACCAAGCTGTACACTTTCAGTAACTTTTATGTTTTCACATGAGACGTTCATTCTTTATGTTGGCATCTTCCTTGGTAAGGATGAAACGAACATCTTTTGTGCTCTAGAATTATTTTACTAAGAAGCCGGAATCCATCTCTGACGAACAGCCAAATGCAGTTTATAGTTAGAAATGTAGTCGAACTTTTCATATTCCTGTTTCAGAATGACAGCTGATACTTTGCCGTTTTAATACCCTTAAATTGACAGGCTGACTTTTCACATTTCCAGAAACACTTAAGTAGATATATTTATTAGTCCAACCGATCACAGGATCAATTTGACTAAAGGTTAGATTGCTTGTTCAATGGTTTCTCTCCGATAACTTACATTAATGTGGAGATGACTGTATGCAACAAGAATGTTGCTATATCCCTCATGATATGTGACAAAAATGGATATATCTTTTCATTTTCTGCAGGTATGCATAAGCAGGTTATAACTTAACTCTGTCAGAAATACATTCAACATGTAGATACTAACCAAGACATGTAAATAGGAATTCATCATGTAAATACTAACCATCACATATCCTGGAATTTATCATGGAATTAGTTGATGTTTCAACAAAATGCAATTTTCATATTTCAAAGGATTCTTGAATTTTTTTACAGATGAAATCTAGAAAACATCTGCAGAGTTTTCTTAAATCATGATATACGTATACTTCCATTAAAAGAGACATGTCAGAAATATAATGGGATTACTATCACATTTATCATATAATGTTAGGTTTTGTAGGATATAAGTGGAGTAACTTATTTAAACATATACACACCCATGTACAAAAATACTCAGTCACACACACGTATGTATATATATATATATATATACTTAAGTTTTTGTTTTGAAAACAATGTTGACTGTTATTATAGAGTACTCGATGTGATATAATTAAACATTAGTCCACAGAGAAAGGTATATTTATTGAGGAATCTGCACGACAAAATATATATTGTTTCCCATTAGATCGTCAGGTGCCGACGGGCAAAAAATGATGGGAGATATAGACACAATAATTTACGCCTATGCGTATTAAAGTCAAAATAATCCGTACTGCGTATTTACTCATAATGAGAGCTAATGTCATAACAGAAGTTGGGAAAATTAAGATGGACATAAACAGTAGTAGGGAGTAATTGAAGAGCATATGGACCTCCAAGGCGGCTATTATCGATCAGGCAAATTTGTGAATCGAATATTTTGAAAAACAAAAAATATTTTTTTTAATTTCTTAAGCAAAATAAAGGGAGGCAACTCAATTAGTTTACTACTAGAGAGCTCTAATGTATCCAACTTAAATTTAGCGAGAAATATGTAGTGAAAACCCAAAAGGATAGGTTAAAGGTGATTAATACTGGTACCTCTATAACAACTATCCAAGACCACACACAACGTTGTTGTACAAACTGTGTCTAGCAACTAAGAAAGTCAATAATCTCAGTTAAACGTATATTCTTATTATGGGCGATTATCATGGCATTAATACAAGGATATTATTAAATTATGTTATAGGACAGTGTAAATGTTTAACATTTAAAACGTATAGTCTTATTATGGGCGATTATAGTGTTATTATGGCCGATTATAAAAGGATTTTATTAAATGATGTTATAGAAAAGTGTAACTGTTTAAAATTAAAATTTAAGTATGCTAGGTTATGTATTTAGAATAAAAATTTAAATTATGTTATAGAACAGTGTAACTGTTTAAAATTATTTTTTTTAGTATGCTAGGTTATGTATTTAGAATTAAAATTGAATATTATGTTATAGGACATTGCAACTTTGGTTAGGTGCAATAAATAGTACAGTGCAGAAAGGAGAGTGCTCATGTATTTCGGTGCAGTAAGGAGCCGATTTCATGTAGGTGGGTGCAGTAAAAAGTGTTTTTAAGTAGTATCTTCTAGTATTACAGTTCAGTAAGGAGTTGATTACTATTATTTACAATAAAGAGTGTAGAGTTACCTAATAGGTGTAGTCTTAAAGAGTGTAGAGTTAACTAAGAACTGTAGTCTTAATGGGGTAAGATAGACAATTAAAATAAAATAAAATAAAAATGAAAAAAAAATAAAAATAAAAATAAAAATAAGGCAAAGATAAGAATAAAAGAGTTGAGGTGCCCATAATAACACGATAATCGCCCATAATAAGACTATACGTTTTAAATGTTAAACAGTTACACTGTCCTATAACATAATTTAATAATATCCTTGTATTAATGCCTTGATAATCGCCCATAATAAGAATATACGTTTTACTGAGATTATTGACTTTCTTAGTTGCTAGACACAGTTTGTACAACAACGTTGTGTATGGTCTTGGATAGTTGTTATGGAGGTACCAGTATCATTTTGGGTTTTCACTACATATTTCTCGCTAATTTTAGCCGTATACTTAAGAGTACTTTAGTAGTAAACTAATAAAGTTGCCTCCCTTTATTTGGTTTAAGAAATTTGAAAAAATATTTTTTTTTTTCAAAATATTAGTTTTACCAATTTGCCTGTTCAATAAGCTGTAGATATAGCCGCCTTGGGGGTCCATATGCCTTTCTACCACTGTTTATGTCCATCTTAATTTTCCCAACTTATGTTATGACGTTAGCTCTCATTATGAGCAAATACGCAGTACCGATTATATTGCCTTTAATACGCATAGGCGTAAGTCATTGTGTCTATATCTCCCATAATTTTTTGCCAGTCGGCATCTGAAACAAGATATATTTTGTTGTGCTGATTCATTAATAAATATACATATATATATATATATATATATATATATATAGTGAAAGCATTATTATTGGGTCAATTACACCTGTGACAACAATTTTCAACTCGCATAGTCGTAAAATGAACGACAATTTCAATTCAGATCTGTAGACTAAATTTGAAATCCATGTGCTTGGGTTAAAATGAAAATCACCAAAAAATAAAACCACTTATCTTCAGTGTCGTGTAAGTATTGGATATTTAATTTGCACTTACCATCAATCTTGAAAAATGTCTAGCGAATACAGTATGAACTATGAGGGAGTGTTTATTCAATAATACTAATAGTATAATTTGATGGAATAAGAAGTTTCCTACAGTAAACATTATAATATTTTCGTTAAGACAATGAGGCGTCACATTGCATTGTGGCAGAAGATTATCCACGCAGCAAGAATATCTAAGCGTACACAGATAGCTTATTACTAGGGTAACATCCTTAATCTGAAGCATTAGGTAAGAGTCTGTGCCGTTAATAATTAGTCTATGAGGGAAGTAGATAATCCACTATTTCAAAAAGATATAGGAAAAGGTGAGGAGGGAGATGGAGTTCAATAGCAAACGTCCCAATAAAACTGCCATAGAATATACTTAATTTTGAATCAACGGAATATTTAGCCAGTACTAGTAACTCGGAATGTATACATGCATACAGTCTATTTATAAAGTAGAAAGCATTATGAGTGTGCACATTTAACCTGAGGCATGTTCTTATGAAGAAAAGTATTATTAACTAGTATAGTCGATTAAATTTCAGATTCGTGTGTTTTGGATAAAATATACATATAGAGGAGTTTTCTAAATTGTCCCGGAATTATGCGATATTTTATTTGGACTTTCCATCATTGCTGGCAAATATTTAGTGTATAGTGCGTTATTTTTACACATATCGCTTTACGAGAATAAATAAACACAATCATATATTCGCATACATGAATTCATATTTGTATACATACATGTCCTCATTTAGCGACACACACGTACATATTTACACATATATGCGCAACTGCAGCTTTATGACTATATACTCACTCGTAGACATACAAACACATATAAACACTATAGATATAGAAGATTCCCAATTGAATGAAACAGGAACGAAGAAACACATACAGTGGACTTAGTCAGATGGTGGTGTAAGGCAGAATCATATGAAGTTGAAGCTTGCATTCACTCCATGTGGAGCAATATTTCTCAGAAATGGAAGCTAGAAGCTTCCATTCTCGGCTGTGGGATCAAGATTCCCATAATGTACAAGAGCATCACATACCAACAGGTAGTCATTGTAGTCGCCGGGTAATTTGAAGTGAATGGTTAGGGAACTAAGGAGTCTCTGGACGTTGGAACAGACTTTGAGAACAGGGTCATGGCACCAATCAACCAAATATATCACGGGTTGTCTATGCACAGCGTAATTCAAAGTTTGCATGCTATGCATAATTTATCTTTAGTGGAAATACAGTCGCAGTGGGGAGTCACGTTACCTGTATACCTGGAGCCTACTACAAATATGATTTGGGAGATCAAGGGTTATATATTGCATCAATGATGAGAGTAACACATGTTCCAGATTTAGTTTGGTTAGAGATAAAGGAACTCCTGACCAAAACATCACGTAGAGTTTTGTCCTTATCAAAGAAGAGAAGTGGAGACTCGATGAGAACTGGAGTGCTTACGTCATTCGATTTTAGAAACGCGAAGTTGCAGTGGGAAGTGGGCAGTGTACAGGAGAGGCCGGCTAGTAGTGTGTACTGTAGGGAGAAAGAGAAACCAGTCCCTTGTTGGGTGGCATGATAGCAATGTTTCGGTTGATTGATTGGACTTGGTGCAGAGAATCGTCCATGACAGTTTGGATTAAACCACGTGAGAGGAAAAAATGATGTATTTACACAGTATTAATGCCGAAACCGGAATCCTAATTGCAAACGCAGTGGTGGAGCCAGAGAAATTAAGATAAGATCATGGCAAATTCATTGTGCATGGGATACGAAGAAGAAAAGTCGAGATAAAATTGAGAGTCTGTTAGTTGTAAGTTAAAAGTAGTGGAGATGCTCACGGTGTCAATACAAACAGAACGGAAATTTGTGATTGTATTACAGTGCAGCGTAGAAGTTGCTAACTTAGGAGATGAAAATTGTGAGATTGATATAAATGGTAAAGTTATACTGATACAATCAGGGATGTACTGGACGTATAGCTCAGGAGTAGGTTCAGTGAATTATGTAAAAGTGTGACTCTGGATCCACAATACGTTAGCGTTATTAAAGACCATCTTCGTACACATGCCTATTCTGCAGAGCTGCTGGCGGAAATTATGGTAAGGAGAGAGTGAGAATCTAAGGAAAGGGCAAGTTCAGTGAGGCTGAGGGGTGTTAATGATCTAGAATCAAAATGTGGTACGGCTGTCTAAAAAGAATGCAAAAGATTTTACATCCATAGTAGGAGGAGTTCGAAGAAAAAAAGCTAATAAATTATGGCATTGTGCGTGTCACCTGTGTGGTATGTCGGAACAACAACTAGGGTGACATAAGTTTGAAGAGGTAGCTAGAAATGTGTTCTATGGGATAATAGACACGCAAAAACACATGTGATCACTGAGATTGTTGGGTTTGTAAAATCTAGCGATGAAGTAGATGGAGGATGTTCGAGGTGTTTGAATATTAACATTGGTTGCTGTAGTTAGAAGTACAGAGGAAGAGGTGAACAATAATACGATGGTAGAGATAAGTTTATGGACGAAACCTTAACGGTCGGTGTAGTTTTGTTGACAGAGCGCTACCTCTCTGTAGAGGTATGCACGGCTAATCAGCCCCATATATTATAAGCCGAATCGATGAAATCATCATGTCGGTTGCAGAGTTGACAGAATGCGGTAACTTCTGGAAGAGATATATTAAAACACCACCGCTTCCAGAAATTGAAGGGGAAAATATCGTGGCGTCATTTGTTGTTGAAGTGATTCATGGATGTGTTCAGACCGCAGTTCAATGTCCAGTTGAAATGGCGCAGTTTGAATTGTTAAACACGTCAGAAGCTAGCGACTCATGCTCCTTGTTGTGGAAGAAAGCGCGTAACTGATCATCAGAATGGAACAAGTCGATATCGACATGTGTCTGGAACTCGCCCACCTGAGTGATTTGGATGAGGTGGGGACGGCTAACAAGGATCCAGCCTCGGCATCAGAGAGGAGTAGGTCATTATGTATAATGACCACGACCTATGCCAGTGGGATATATGTGGTAATGAAGGGGCACTAACAACTTCTTTTTGTATTAGCAATGAATTATATCACATAAGATCCATGCACGCCAAATTTAAAATGCCATGTGCTTACTAAACAAATAGTTTCTTTCACTGTAAGAACAACTGAAAGGTTAGCTATTTGAAGCGAAGGTAAATGACATAATATTGTTGCTGGTATGCTTGTCTAATTAGTAGACTTATTAGTGTCTTTCAGGTAATTTTCTTCCACTCTTAATTACTTTAGAACACCTAAAATTGATGAGAAGCTGACGAAAATTGTTACAAAGAAATTGCACGAGATGAGAAATTCAGAACCAATAAAGAAATAAATAAAATGTTAAAGAAATATTTAAAAAAATTACTAACCATAATAAACAATACTAAAAAAATATTAGAGCTTAGTTTAGATCAACCCTTGAGTTATTTTGAAGATGAAAGATTGTTACTGAAACGCACTGTTATTTATACCCTTCACTTGTAATTTACCGTGTTCACGATAAGAAAATAATGATAATGATAGAATTACGAAAAGCAATACAAATAGAAAATAAACATTAGTAACACAAATATATTCACAACAAATCGAAACTTTAAAACCAAACGAAAAACACGAAAAAATCACAACAACGACTCACTGAAAAATAGCTGAGAGTTAGTTGCAAATATGATAACGTGTAGGAAGATATATAATGAATTGTCAGCCACAATAGACGCAAAGTGTAAAGAAAGTGGAAACAAAGTAAAAACGTAATTCTATGTACGCATATATATGTATATATATATACATAAATGTGTGTGCGTGTATATATACAAACATGTATGTACATCTCTCTCTCTCTCTCTCTCTATCCCTCTCTCTCTCTCTCTCTCTCTCTCTCTGTATATATATATATATATATATATATATTGTGAGGGAGATAGAGAAGGATACAGTGATAGAGTGAGAGGTAGAAAACAATAGATAGAAATAACTAGAGATAAACACTTGCAGATATACGGATTGTGTAATTCAAAAACAGTTTCAAAGAGACAGTGATATCTAATGTGAAAGCGGGATGCCTTAAAGAACAAACAGAACACGCACACACCCACCCACACACACACACGTACACAC
>JAOPJM010127438.1:0-13648 GCA_027124095.1 Muusoctopus leioderma
ATATATAGTTACGGTGAGTTTATAAACAAAACAAGTTTGTAGAGCGCTCCATTTTATTATTATATATTTATATATATATATTATATATTGTTATTATTTAGCTCTGAATAGAGATTTTTCAGGAGCTGATTAAATCCAATTAATTTGCATCGAGTACTCCCTTAACTTAGTCACCTATGTTTTATAAAAAAAAAATACTAAAATATATATATATGTATGTATGTGCACGCGTGCGTATGCTTGTCATTGCTGGACACCATTTATCGATCGGCCGGTGAGTTTGTTTACATCTCCAAATAACAAAATACCCGGCCGTTCAGTAGTTCGGTGATATAATTCCCATACTTAATCAGTATGGTTGGTGACAGGAAAGGCATCTGACCATAAAATACTGCCTCAAGAAATCTCCCGTCCAACCCATGCTAGCATGGAAAACACAGATGTGAAAACGATAATGATGATGTTAAACAGTGGTTCATTATCCTTGGCCATTTTTCTCCCTATTGGTGACACAGTGACATGAATGCAAGTGTGATGAATCTACAGGATAGCCTAGTCATGTAATAGAAGCAGTTGTTTATCTTTCTTAATGCCATGGTACTGGAGTTAAGCACTGGACCATAAAAGGTTCCCAATAGTCTGGTTTGAAGTGTGTGTGTGTGTGTGGGGGGGCTCTGTTAATAAACTATATATAATCACTTCAGGTTTCAACTAAGTGAAACCACCATCTCAAGGTACCAGTGCAATCTCATCTTAGACATGTCCGAAAACGTCTGACTGTCGTCAAAACACACACCACACACACACACTCACTCACACACACACTCACACACACACCCCCACACACACACCCACACACACACATCTCATCAAATGCAACACTTAGCATTAGACATGCCAACATAGTTTCACAACCATATTCTATAACACCAGCTCAACCTCCTCCTTCTTCTTCCCCCTCTTCCCCCACTTCTTCTCCCCTCTTCCCCCACTTCTTCTCCCCTCTTCCCCCACTTCTTCTCCCCTCTTCCCCATCCTCCTACTCTTCCTCTTCTTCTTCTTATCCTTCCTCTTCTTCCTATCCTTCCCCTTCCTCCCCCTCCTCATCATCATCATCATCATCATCAACAATAATAATTCTTTTTTTCAATTTTATTGCAGGTAAGCTGGAAATTTTATGAATGATATTTTTGTTTGTTTAACTTCATCGCAATGTTTGCCCAAATCTGCTGTGTCTATATAACAATGTACACTACAGGTATGTAACTTATTGGTTAATCTCTGTTAATCTGTGAGCTTAATCTATGTGGTCATCTTAAGCTTTATATTACAGATAAATTCATGCCATCTATTGAAGTAATCTCGATTCTCTCCCCCTTGCCTCGTTACCTACTTCCAATTTTAGTTAATTGGGACTCTGGTGTGTCAACTTATTTCAAATATTTTATTTGTTTATCTATTTATTTATTTATTTATTTGATTTCGAGTTGTCTCCCTTCCCTTTGTTTGGTTCATTGAAGCATTATTTAACAATATTTACCTCTCCTCGATATGACTGTAGTCTTTATTAATTACAGTTATCATGTCCACCACATTAAGTGTGTTAGCACTTATTTTACTATTTACTTGATACAGATATAGTTTCAGATTTTTTTTTCCTTGGCAGTATGTCACTGTTGTCAATTACATTGTCAATATACCAGTGTTGTCCATCTATCATTGTTGTCAATATACCACTGTTGTCCATCTGTCATTGTTGTTAATATACCACTGTTGTCCATCTGTCATTGTTGTCAATATATCACTGTTGTCCATCTATCATTGTTGTCAATATATCATTGTTGTCAATATATCACTGTTGTCCATCTGTCATTGTCCATCTGTCATTGTCAATATACCACCATTGTCCATCTATCATTGTTGTCAATATATCACTGTTGTCCATCTATCATTGTTGTCAATATATCTATGTAATCAGTAATAAGGTGTACCACATAAAATGTTTTTCATGTACCACTTGAAATATTGTTATTTTTTAAAGAAAAAGTAAACACTTTATAAATGGGATTAAAAAAAATGTAATTAATCAAAATATACTCCATTATGTTTAATTGTTTTTTGGCAACGTGATGCTAATTTAGATATTCCTATTTTTTAAGAACTCTTTGTCTTTTAAGACCATGAACTGCTCAAATGCTTCAACAATGGTTGAATGAATTGGACTAGAAAAGTATGTAGAACAACTGTGGTTGTTGTTGTTTAACCCCAGGTCATACACGATCGAGTGGATCTATGATCAAAGGCATTCAAGCTGTGACTATCTTGTCTTTTCTTAGGCATAGTGTATCAGGGACTACATTATACAAAGTGTCACTCCCCTTTTAAGATAATAGGGTATATGAATTGAGGGAGATTTGGCTGCTATTTCTAGCAGGTCGATCAACTGCATAGAGGCACCCTTGTTGTAGTTAGACAGGTATTTAGGGAGACCTCTTAGTATCGTTGGCCTAACTTTGCTTTTGTTACCTACTATTAACCCTGTTATATATTTTATTACCTACTTTCCTTTGTTAATTATTCCCACCCCCCCAGCCATAGTTCAGCCCCCCTCAAGCTATCTTTAGCACCCCCCCCCCTTTTTTTTAGCTACACTCAACAAGAAGAGGCTAACTAGGAAATTGTGACATAATTGCTCTCCACATCTCACCCTCCCATACGTGACCTACCTCCTACTCACTCGCTATCTCAAGTCACGTTTGCCCTCATAGAGCGAAGGCTGTGTGGAGTGGAGAGGGAGTCTTTAATCTGCTAGAGACAAGGCACCCTCAGTATTGCTGGTGGCACAATAGGTGTACCCGGTGCGCTCTGTGAGGTGTTTGGCGATTGTTCAAAGAAAACACAGGGTCGTGAGGGCTCTATAGCCATGTCTTGGATATGACAACCTCTCTAGTGTTGGTGCCACGATAAATGCACCAACAAGTGGTTGGTGTTAGGAAGGGCATCCAGCCATAGAAACCAAGCCAAATGTAACATGTGTGAAGCGTGGTCCCCCGACCCGTCTAGGAGAGTGGTGACTCCATTTAATAATCAACACGGGCCGAAATAACCCGTCCAACCCATGCCAGCATGGAAAGCGGATGTAAAATGATGATGATGATGGAGTAGAAGTGAAGTGAAATAACTCTATTTGGGAATTGAAACAGGGTTACATAGACATCACTTGCATAGCTGCACACTTGCAACACAAATATATATTTTTATTGTTGTCTCCAACCGCAATGTATAATTTATTGCATAAAATCTGCACTTAGTCTAAGTCAATACACAGCAATGCAAATCCTTGGAATGCTAGTTATAATGCAACAGTAAACTGCAGATAACTGAGAAACTGCAGAATATCTTGCTAATGCATTAAACTTAACTGCCACTACTGCATTCTTGTTTCCCTGCTTTCAGAATTCCAGTTGATTTGATTATAACTATTGTACCCAGGGTGGTGGTTAGTGCTGTTGAGTGAAGACAATACCCTGGCAAGTTTTGTCAGCTATTCAGATTTCATTCCTGGCTAAAGCAATTTCATCTTTGTTGCGCCTCTTTATTACTTTAGAACAGGGATGGGAAGTGTTTTTAGTACCAGGGTTGGGGGGTTGTAAGTTCTTAAGAACTTGTGGAGGTGCATCTGTACTGAGTAAAATAATGATTCTTTAATTTTACAAATTCATAGGTATGCAACTTATATTAAATTACTGTTTTGGTCTTAAGGCTGTAACCATTTTTTTTTTTTTTCATATGGGGTTTTTAGGGATTTCACCAGTGGGCAGTTTCAAATTTGATTGTGGGTGAAATTTCGCTGTAGGCAAGAGATTCCCCTCCCCTCTTTTATAGAAAGATATGAACATTACAAACAATCATTTCTTTTTCTATATGCAGAGAAATGCATTGAAAAGACATATGTTTACATTTGTCTATGTGTATGTTTACACATTAACGCAACTACAGTTAATATCTTGTACTTATCCTATATCTCTGCTGCTTATTGCGCAGTTTAATATGTGATCATTTCTTTGTCTATGTTTTCTTTCCTTTCAAAAAGGAAGGCCTTATGTCTATAAACTTGAACCAGTGAAGGAGTTTCTATGTAGTCACTCAATTTACTCAATGTAGCAATGAAATCTCCTTCGAGGAGAAACAAAACCCTTACCATATTTAAAACAGGAAGCACATGTTTGAAGCCTTAAACCTTAGGACAGCATGTTCCTCCCTAAATAAAGATAGACGGAGCCATACTTAGTCATGTTGATCAGAGCTCCAGCCCATACATTCCCCTCAGTGTTTAAAATATATTTAACTTATTTATTAAAAAAAAATTACTTCACACTCTCAGGTCACGTTTTCCCTCCAAAGGATGGAGACTCTGTAGAGTAGAGAGGACTCTTTAGCCAGGGTATCCTCTCTAGTGTTGGTGCCATGATAAAATGCACCCAGTACACTCTGTAAAGTGGTTGACAATTGGACGGAGAAAATGTAGGGTAGAGAGGGCTCTTTAGTTGTGCCATAGGCATGACAACCTTTCTAGTGTTGGTACCAAGATAAAATGCACTCAGTACACTCTGTGAAGTGGTTGGTGATAGGAAGGACATCCAGCTGTAGAAACCAAGTCAAACAAAACATGTGTGAGGCATGGTCCCCCGACCTGTCTAGGAGAGTGGTGACTCCATTCACAATCGACGCGGGCCGAAATCACCCGTCCAACCTATGCCAGCATGGAAAATGGATGTAAAATGATGATGATGATGAAATGAAAACTTTAAAACAAATAGGTTTTTTTAATCATAGAACCAGGGGTGGTTTCAGGTGGGTTGGTATCAAAAGGGTTAAGCATCATGCCTATCAAGAGAATAAGGCAACAGGAAACACCACTTATTGTCTCTATTCTCCAAACTCCTATAGATCCTTCAGCTAAAGGTTCACACAGAGTTATCCATCTGAAAGTATGAGCTGATCTCTACTGGCATCACCTCCATCCATAAGGATGTTGACATATTCAGCTGCTGGTCTTGATATCTTGGTTGTTGTTGTTGTTGTTTAGCCACAGGTCAGCCCTGGTCGAGCAGACAAACCTATGATCAAAGACATTACAGCCATGACCATTCTGTCTTTTCAGAAAGTTTATCTCAAATTACATTATCTAATATGTCCTTTTTATTTAAAAATATATGATAAAGTGTGATTTGATAGAGATTTGGCTGCTGTTTCTAGCAAGTTGAGCAACTGCATTGAGGCTCCCGCATTGGCTCATTATTGTTGTTGTTTAGACCCTCGTCAGTGCTGATTGAGCATACCTTATCATAAAAAGCATTCTCGCTGTGATCAGCCCGCCCTCTTTTTTTCTAGGCAGTAGACTACATTAACTGCTATTTCTAGCAAGTCGAGTGATCACATAGAGGCTCCCTCATTGACTCAATAAATGTGTTAGTCAGCTAAAATGCTCCATTACTATTTATGATTGAAGTAAAACTACATCTACAAACAGGATTAAACAGTAAAAAGAAAACACACATACACACACACAAACATACAAAGGTGCAGGTATGGCTGTGTTGTAAGAAGCTCACTTTATAACCACGCAATCCTGAGTTCTCTCTCACTGCGTGGTGCATTGAGCAAGTGTCTTCTACTATAGCCTTGGGCCAACCAATGTCTTCTGAGTGAAATTGGTAGGCAGAAACTGTATAGAAGCTTGCCGTGTCTATGTATGTATGTATGTATGTATGTACATACATAAGTATGTATGTATTCGTGTATGTATGTGCGTATGTGTGCTTGTCATCATTTGACATCGTTTATCACTGAATCAGCCGGTGATGTTTGTTTACATCTCCATAAAACAAAAGGTCTGGTTGTTCGGTAGTTCAGTGGTATGATTCCTATACTGAAAACCAGTATGGCTGGTGACAGGAAGAGCATCTGACCATTTATATGCTGCCTCAAAAAATCTCCATCCAACCCATGCTAGCATGGAAACACAGACATAAAAACGATGATGATGATGATGATGATGATGATGATGATGATGATGATGATGATGATGATGATGATGATACACAACAACAGAAACAACAAACAAACAATCAATCAAAAATCAAACAATATGTAGCAATTGTTAAATGCTTTCTTTTGTTTCATTTTCCGATATGGTTGTATGATTTATAAAAGCTATGGTAGATTTTGTTAAATACTTAACTATTTCAGGACAAGCTTGTCTTTTGAAAGATGGACAGAGACACACATAACATGATTCATGTTTAATTCAGTTGACATGTAGAAACCAGTTTGTGAATCTATTCACAAGTCGATATTATTGAAACACCCACAATGTAGACAGATTGATAGATGGATGATGATGATGCTGCTGATAATGATGATGATCACTAAAAGGGAAATATATAAACACAAATACAGGCGTTGGCTGTGTGGTTAAAAATTTGGCTTCGCAATCACATGGTTCTGGGATTTAATCCCATTACCACCTTGGGCAAGTGCCTTCTACCATAGACCTGGAGTGACCAAAGCCTTGTGAGTGAAATTTCATAGATGGAAACTGTGCGAAAGCCGGTCGGATGTGTGTGTGTGTGTGTGTTTGTGCATTGTTTACAAATGAAAGAAAGATTACTCAATACATGATTTAGAGTTTATTTACATTAGGAGTCAGTTGATGATTCACTCCGTACTCAAAGTTTCATATCACATGCATTCAATTAGGCAACATTGGATGGTGTGTTTGTGTGTGTGCATGTGTGTGTGTGTGTGTGTGCATGTGTGTGTCAGTGAGGGATGCCAGAATTGGTGCGTTGAACAAAAGTAACTTATGATATTTGGTTCTGTTTTGGTTATCTCCCATTACACTTTTGCCTTTTTACTCCCTTTCAAGATCAATATAATAAGTCCCAATCTACAAGTGTACTGGAGGTTGATATAATTGACTAAAAGCTCTTGACACTGGTGCCCCAGCATGGCCACAGTCCAATGACTTAAACTATTGTGCTGCAGCATGGCTGCAGTCCAATGTTTGAAACAGTGGTGTCCCACCATGGCTGCAGTCCAATGACTGAAACTATTGTGCCGCAGCATGGCTGCAGTCAAATGACCAAAACAGTGGTGCCCCACCATGGCTGCAGTTGAATGATTGAAACAGTGGTGCCCCACCATGGCTGCAGTCCAATGATTGAAACAGTGGTGCCATAGCATGGCCACAATTCAATGACTAAAACCATGGTACTCTAGCATGGCCACGGTCCAATTGGTGCCCCACCATAACTACAGTCCAACGATTGAAACAGTGGTGCGTCAGCATGTTTTCCGTCCAATAACTGAAACCACAAGGTACCCCGACATAGTCACAGTCCAATGACTAAAACCGTGGTGCCCAAGCATGGCCACAGTCCAATGGCTGAAACCACAAGGTACCCCAGCATAGTCACAGTCCAATGACTAAAACCGTGGTGCCCCAGCATGGCCACAGTCCAATGACTGAAACCATGGTGCCGTAGCATGGCTACAATCCAATGATTGAAACCAGCAAAATAATAAAAGAATCAAATAGTAAACGTTAGAGATGTTTCCATAGAAGGAATGGTGGATGGTAAGTAGATAGTTGGTCATTCTATTAAAGAAGTTAAATCATAGCCCACACTGTGTACACACATGTGTGATGTGGTGGTGTCTGCTGATACAGAGACTGCAGCAATTTACTGTCACAGTACAGTCAATGTTTAATTTAGTAGTAGCTCTTACTTGAGTCTCCATACACGGATCACTTTCAAGAGTTTAGCCAAATAATTCATACAATATGCTACTTGTGTCTACATGAGCTAAGCTCACGTTTTGCACATATACATACCCCACCAACACACACATACACACTCATTCATATGTACTCCTATACACACACAACACACATACCAGTGCACATGCACCCAGAAAAACCAATGGAAACTTAATTTCCTTGGTTCAATTTGTAAGAGCATCTACGATCTTCTGATCGATCATTTATTACTGTCATAACAACTGATTGTATTGCTCTGCTAGCTACTCATGCATTCCAGATTGAAACTTGTTGTCAGCCAATCAGACTGAAGATAGCAGAGTTAAGCACCTCCCTTCATTTTTCTTAAGAGCACAACACAATAACTGCGGTAAAGTTTTAACTCGTGGACTGGACTGGATCCTAAATTCACAGCCACATAACCACTGTGTCTCAATTATACATGATGTAATGTAAAGTAATTAATTATAACCAATCAACATCAGCATCTGTTGACCTCTACCAGAATGTCAGGAGGAGAAGCAGGCTTTTTTCTTTCTCCCACTCAATTTTGATGCACACCTGATAATATTACTGGTACATATTTCAGCAATCCAAATGAACAAACAGAATTTGAGACCATAATAGCATAGTAGCCAGATTAAGGATGGAGGTGGAACATGTTCAGTGAGCTGCTGCCTCTGTTGGCAACAAAAGGATTCTTTCTCCAAGTGAAGGGCAGATTGTATGATGCTTGTGTACGAAGTGTGATGTTGCATGGTAGAGAAACATGGGCATTGAATGTGGAGGAGGTGCAAAGGCTGAATAGAAATGAAACAAGCATTCTCTGTAATGTTAGCACGTATGAATGATGGAGCACAGGTGAAATAAGGGGGAAAAAAAGGGGGTATTTAAAATTCCTTTTTTATGGCTTAGAGGAGAAAGGGCAGTGCCCATGGTGACTTTTTAGGGCCTCTGTGACTGGTGTGGGGAAGAGAGGAAGTCATCCTCAGACCAGATACCTTGCCTGAATGCTTGCAACACAAAGGACTCAGCTAAAGGCACCCAGAGACCAGGTGGTGGTGTTAAACTGGGTGACAGATTAAGTCTACCACACAAGAACAGGAGCAGTCCCTCCAACTAGCTTCCACACAGTTTCCATCTATCACACTTCACTCACAAATCTTTAGTCAACCCTAGGCTATGACAGTAGATGACACTTGCCCAAGGTGCCACACAGTGGGATCAGCTGTAGTGTGCAAGAGAGACAGCAATGCTGGTATGGACACATGATGCATACGAAGGATGACGGTTAGATGAAGAGGTGCCAAGCAATCTAAGTAGAAAGAGCCTGCTGAAGCAGAAGATGTGGGAAGAAGAGGTGTAGGCTGATCTCAGGTTCTTCAACTTCACAAAGGAGATGACAAAAGTACGAAACAAGTGGTGAGATGCTATACTGCAGAAGACCCATCCAACCCATGCAAATATGGAAAAATAAATGTAAAATGTAAAACGACGACGACGACGATGAATTCTAGACCCTAATTTTTCCATTCTATTGTACATATTCAGTATTGCTATCAGTGTGGAAATGGATTTGATTTTCAAAAGAATAGCCAAGTACAATGTAAAATGTGAAGCATCTTCACATTTTACAAAGACGTAATCGAAATCTTTAACATAACGAAACAAGTTTGAGTGTTACGCTTTTATCAACCTTAACTATGGAACAGGATTGAAGACATAATCAAAATAATTAATATAATGAAACAAGCTCAAATGTTACACTTTAAACAACCTTAACTATGAAACAAAATCGAAGACATAATTGAAATCTTTACCATAATGAAACAATGTTATGAAGATCTATAAATTTATGCATCAAAATAGAAATCAGAACATTTACTAAACATGGAATTTCCATGAGACGCACTAATTATTAATAGCAGTATTAAAATATCCACGTTGCTGAAGACTAGGTTTTTGGATTCACTTTAGACACATTTTTGACAAATAAATTCTCTTAAAACTCTTCAGATTTTCCCAAATTGTAGTGGAATGACAGGATTAAACAAATTTAAAAAAACCCAAAGACAATGACATTTCTGCCAGAAGTCATTGCAAGTGAGAGATGTCAACTATCTCAACCATTTAAAGATAATTAAATCAACATAGTAATTGTGAGCTTTAGTGAACATATGAAACGAGTTACTTCCAGTGATCAGTAACATGGTTATTTCTCTCAGATAATATTATCATAGTGTTACCATTATTAATTGATTGGTCACTAAAATAATCATATACTATTACATGTTGACAAGTTCTCTTAACTTGTTAGTCACAGCTGTTAGTAAAACTACCGTGGCAACGACTTAAAGCCCATATGTTGAAGATTATAATAATTTAGAATAAAAAAAAAGAGAAAACAAATCCACACAAGACCACAATTTTAGAAGTAGCAAGGTTCACTTAATATGTAATTCATTAAAAATGTGTGTGTGTGTATCTTAACGATAATTTATCACACTCAAGTATCAGTTTTACTATAATGACAGGGTTAGGCTGAATTATTGTATGTATGTATGTACTTGATTAGTTAATTAATTGTAATGGTTGTGGTTTAGCCCCAGGTCAGCGTGGCTGAGGAACCCACGATCAATGACATCTCAACTGTAACAATCCTGTCTCTTTTTAAGACAATAGGGTGGGATTTGGAGCACATCTAGTTTCTATTTCTAGCAGACTGAACAGCCATAGATCAAGGCCAAACAACAATAACAGGCATATGATTTATTTTTTAATAATCACTAACATTTGATGAGTCTAGTGGTAGTCAGCCTTAGCAAGAGTTGAATCAGTAATCCATCATCCTCATCATTGTTTTTACACCCATGTTTCCATGCTGGCATGGGTTGGATGGAGATGTTTTACGACTGTATTTTACAGCGGGATGCCCTTCCTGTCACCAACCATACTTATTTTAAGTATGGGAATTATACCACCGAATTACCAAATAGCCGAACATTTTGTTTTATGGAAATGTAAACAGACGTCACCGATTCAACAATAAATGGTGTCAGTTGAATCAGTAATTATTACTATTATTATTATTATTTGGCAGAATCGTAAGAGCATCAGGCAAAATGCCTTGCAGTATTTGTTCCTAATCTTTAGTTCTAAGTTCAAATCCTACTGAGATCAACTTTGTTTATCAACCCTGCAAGGATGAAAGGCAAAGTACCAGTCAAATACTGGCATCAATTTAATCGACTTACCCCACCCCCACAAAATTTCTGGCCTTGTGCCTGTGTAAAAAACAATTATTATTGGCTCGGTTTCTACGGCTGGATGCCCTTCCTATCACCAACCACTTTACAGAGTGTACTGGGTGTAATTTTATCATGGCACAACACTAGAAAGGTTGTCATGTCCAAGACATGACTAAAGAGCCCTCTCCACTCTATGTTGTCTCCGTTCGATCACCAAACACTTTACAGAGTGTACTGGGTGCATTTTATTGTGGTACCAGCACTGGAGAGGGTGCCTTGTCTCTTGCAGGCTAAAGAGTCCTCTCTACTCTACACAGTCTCCATTCATTGAGAGCAAATGTGACCTGAGAGTGTGAATAGAAGATAAATTATGTATGAGAGGGTAGGAGAGGAAGGGAAAAGAATGGGTATGGGTGAGATTAAGAAACTGAGATTGCATGATAGTGGGAGGAGTGGAGGAGTAAGAGTATGGGAGTGATGGAGGTAAGTAGTGATTATGGGAGTGCTGGGGGGGGGTAAGGGTATGTGTATGAGTGTGTTGGGAGAAGTAGTGCCCTAGACTGGTACTTTATTTACCCTGAAAGGATGAAAGGAAAAGTTGACCTCAGTGGGATTTGAACTCAGAGCGCAGTGAGCTGGAACGAATACTGCAAGGCATTCTACTCTACAGATTCGCCACCTACAAATTTTCAATTTTATCAAATTCATTTTTGTCTAATACTGTGGTCTCCAGGTATAGTAATGTTGATTATAAAACATTTGTTTCTTTCTTTATCAACAACAATGATATCAGGTCTTCTGTGTTCAATGACTTGGTATGTTTGAATGTTAAAATCCTGTTATAAACTTTGTCCAGTTATTTTCCAGTACTTGTTGGTCTCATGTTGGTACTACTTCACAAATACTTGAAATCCAAATTTTTAGAAAGAGATTCCAATGGATAATGGAGGAGTACATTTTGCTATGACAGCATGTAATCCTTCTGGATCACATATGTAATTTTCTTCCCAGAAAGTCAACATTGGTTAGAGTCTCCCATGAAGTAAATTACTTTTCAAGTTTGCCAGGAGTACTTAATCTTCAACAGCCTGTGGAAAGCTGCTTTTCTCTCTTTAAATCGCCTTCGCACAAATCACTTAAACATTTCTCTATCATAAGCTTCTATGTATTTCCCTTAAACCTTATATGAAATTACATTTTTGGGGGTATTTTCTCTAATTTTACTCTGTCTAATTCTATTCTATATTCTACCATATCTTTCATGTTAATTCTAACTACATAGGCAGTAGACACAACATACTGAAGTTACATTTTGTTACTCTTTATGTATTTTATATCGGAATTGGTGAGCAATAGCATCAATGGTTACATGTTTCCAATGGGGCAATCACTGGTTCACTGGATTTCTGACAACGAGAGTGACAAAGCAATGTATCAATAACTTAATACAGGACAAATATCACCAGAGACTTCCTTCAAAAAGCACCACGTTTTCGTTTTTCTCATTGATTTCTATATCCTTTGCTAATATATGACAAAAGATCTATAAATATATACATATACATGTTTCTTCATTCATTCACTATACAATGCTCAACACATTTTTAAAACACCTTCCCACAGATTCTTTGGCCACATAAATACATATCACAATGGATTATGGGTGAAGGCTGCCATATTTTGCCCATAATATTTCGAGTAGACCTGTGTAACATATCTACCATATTTACTTGTATATAATGTGAGAACTTATATAATGTGAAAACTTATATAAAAATCAGGGTCAAAATTGGGGAAGGGTAGCATTATACTTGAGTGTAAAGAAAAAATAAATAAATAAACACAACAAACTTGTGAAAACGAAGATACCAAAGGTGGTAGCCCTGAGACATCTAACAACTAATGTATCCAGTTCACTGCAGGCAGCTGTGAGAGGCTATATATGTAGAGAAGACATCCAATGGTAATTCTTAATTCTGTTAGCACACTGGTGGTGTGTGGTCATACACACTATTATTTAAACATGATTATTTAATTTAACCTTTCTGATACCAATCCGCCTGAAACTACCCCTGGTTCTATGATAATAAAAAAACATTTGTTTTAAAGTGTTCATATTTAAATTTAAACCTTCGATTATCATTTTATGTAAGAATGTTTTGTTAAGTTATGTACCAAACACCAACTTAATACTGAGTAAGTTCAGTTATTTAACTAAATCCCTGCAAATTCTTGATTATTTTCAAAATTAATTGCAAATCACAGGGAGTATATTTCATTGGAAATATGGTAACGAAAAGGGTTAAAAGATTACAGATTAAAACATGAATTTGCAGTGATATTACGTTGGTTTCTTAAAACATATAATTATGGCTGTACTTGGGATTCGCATTATATTTGAGATCGTATTGTACTTGAGTAAATATGGTAGGTAGATCTGTTTTTATGATATGAATTAAATAGCTGTGCTATATCACACAACTGCCACTGCCAAGCAGTTAAGATTGCTAACATTGTGTTTTGCTTTGCCAGGAACAGATTTAACCTTTCTTTCTCGTGCTCTCTCTGTATATAT
>JAOPJM010127629.1:0-13646 GCA_027124095.1 Muusoctopus leioderma
ATCACCCGTCCAACCCATGCCAGCATGGAAAACGGACGTAAAACGATGATGATGATGATATATATATATATATATATGTTTAAAGTAACCTTTAAACATTTTAACTATCATCAAGTAAGTTGTTGATAAATTACTCATCAATTAAACATGTTTGAATCTCATATGATACATGTACACTTGTAGTACAGTAGCTGTTTTGTGCCTGGAAACTCTGGTGTTCAGTGTTGGTGTTAGTAGTGTGTCGTGATGTGTATATGTGACACCTCATTTTTCCAGTTGTTATAACTTTGCAACATTTGTATATTATTTGCCCTCTATCAGAATGAATTCTGAAATGCAAGCTCCCATTAAAAAAAGGAAATGGTATGTGCAGTCATTCAAAGAAGAATGGTGGCAAGATCCTAAATTTAAGGATTGGCTCAATGACATAAAAACAATAAAGAAACTATCTACTGTAAATGCTGCAATGTTACTCTGAAAAATGCAAATAAATCCATACTAATGAAACACAAAACTTCTGTAAAATGGAAGAAATGTTATGATGTGGCTAAATCTTATGTTGATATTTCTCAACTCATGGTGAAAAAGAGGGAAACGGAGGGTAAACAAACAGCCAAAAGTGAACTGTTAACCATATTTTGCTAACAATAACATTCCCATTGCAAATGTTTATCATTTTCTGATAGTATGTAAGAGAGCATTTCCAGATAGTAAGATTGCTGAAAAATGATCAATGAAAGAGAGTGAAACTTTTGCATGTCATTAAGGATGGTGGAATAGCCTTTCGTGAAAAAATAATGATAATGGATATCTGCAAGACACACACATTTTCTGTCATAATTGATGAAAGTACAGATATTTTAGCTATAGTTGTGAGATACTTTGATTTGTATAAGTATGATATTGTAAACGGACTGTTAGGTACTGTAGTTGTTGAAAATAGAATGGCTCTTGGTCTTTATAATGCTGTCAAATCTACAATGCGAGAAATAAATATTCCTCTAGAAAATATTATTAGATTCCCAAGTGATAATTGTTCTTCCTTGATGGACACCAAAAGTGGATTCCAGAAATTATTGAAAGATGATATACCTTCTGTTTTTATTATGGGATGTGTCTATCATTCTTCTGCTCTTTGCACAATTCATGCTGTCAACATATTGCCCTCATATTTAGAGGCTTTCTTAAAAATTTAACATCTCACTTTTCTCACAGCAACAAGAGACAATGGGACTTCACACTTATTCATTCAGGAAGTGGTTGTGACAACTTGCCATAAAATATCTAAACTTGCATACCTAAATGTGGCTTTCTCAAGAAACAGTTATTAGAGTGATATTAAAATAATTTGATGCTTTACTTCTATATTTCAAAAGTTGATAAAGTTGATGGCGCCAGGAGAATTTATGACATATTAAACAATCGTGGAACCAAGCAAATGCTACATTTCCCTCAGTATTTTCTATAAAAAGTGAATTTACTGTATGTTGAATTCCCATCTGAGCATTATATGTTGCATCTCCTGTATTTAATATCATCAGAATACAAAATCTCTTGAGTTTCTTTATTAAAGATGCTGAAGAACATTAAATTATCAGAAATTGATCCATGCAATGAAAGTAATTACAAAAACATTAATTTACCTCGGAAGAAGGGCAACAGAATATTTAATCAATGAACTTTTTGATGATGAAATCAGTGTTAGAAGATTTAAAACAAATTATTTGAAATTGCTAGTGGAACTTTGCATTCAAATAAAAAAGGTTTCCTTTCACTGAAGATAGAATTATTACTACATGAAAACTATTATACCCAAAAGTCACTTATGATCCCAACATATCTCCTACATCTATCATTCCACTAGCTGTTCATTTCCCATCAATTGTGCCAGAAAGCAGTCTAAATGATATTGATGATCAATGGAGAAGTTATCGTTTAACAGCAGACAATTTACTGATCTCTACAAAAAATATTCCTGAATACTGGTACAAGTTAAGACATAAAAGATGGACTTCAAAATTCAAAATATGATGTGTTGACCAATTCTATGACTAATTTAACTATCTTGTCAAATTTATCAGCATGCATTGAAAGAATATTCTCTCTAATGAACAGTATTAAAACAAGAAACACTAATTATTTAAATGCATAGACTGTAAAAGATAGATTATTTGCAAAACAATCTGTAGCTAGAAATGATATGGAATGCACTATATGGGACCCCAGAAAAGAATTAATGAAGGACTTAGAAGAATGAGCTATAAGCAAAAGATACTTGGAAATAATTTAAAAAAAAAAAAAAAAAATAATGAACTGTTTACTCTTTCAAGAAGAATTGAAGAATAGGGGGAGTAATTATTCTGACCTACATATAAAAGTAACCAAAATACATTTATATTTAAACTACTTGATATTTTTATAATCTGGTTTCTTTTGAGTCTGGGTTTCTTGGGAAGCCTGACCTGAGGGTTTCTTAAAATCTCATTGGTAGCTCAGTACCTGAGAGGTGCCTGCAGACATGAGGAAAATAGGATACATTATCATTATGCACACCCCAGGCCATGCCAGAGATTCATTAAAGGAGGGTGATTATTCTTATCAAACTCCACAAGAGCGTAAGAAAGGTTCAACATTTGGGCAGGCACACGTAGACAATGAAATGCTTTGCAGAGTAACAAGAACAAAAATGAAGTGCCTGAACAGCAGATGCCAGTACACCCACTTGAAGGGGATATGGCACAGAGAGCATGTCCCCAGCATGAGAAAAGATACTGTGAGAGAACAACAACAGATCACAGCAGTAAAAATCTCCAAAGATATTAAAAGCTTACACAAGGACCTTGATGCCATATACAGATGGGCTGAAGAGAACAACATAAAATTCAATGCAGGAAAGTTTCAAGCACTCTGCTATCAGCCCTCCAACACAGTACAACTTGGATACACAGAGCCAGAAGAAATTGCAATACCAGGGTCAGAAACTGTGCGGGGTGTGGGAATTGTAATGGGAAATGATGTATCATTCTATGCATATATTACAAAACTGGCAAAAATCATGCAGAAGATTAGCAGGATGTATCCTAAGAATATTCAGAACAAGAGCACAAGAGATCGTGCTTGTTCTCTGGAAGATTTTCTCTCTCAGTCACCTAAATTATTGTTCCTGACTAGGGCAATCCAAATCCAACTAAACCAAAGGAGCTACTCAAAACAAATTGATTCCGGCCCCAGATTAGAATTAGAAGTGGTTGAAAGCTTTGAAGATATATTCCTTTGAAAGAAAAAGGGAACATCATGTATATCTGGAAAGTCCTGGAGGAACATGTATCAAACTTTGGTATTGAAAACTATACAAATCCCCGAACAAGGCACCATTGCCAAGTTCCAAAAGTTCTAACCTTTTACCTCTCAAATGAAAACAAGGTGACGTCCTGCTGTGCACAATCCCTGATGAACTACATCATGGCAAGAGATACAGATGAGGGTAGAAGCATCAAACTCCCTCATTCATTAAATACTGAGTGTAAGGTAGAAATAGACATCATGGAGGTGCTCCAGTATGGCCACAGCCAGATGGCTGAAACCAGTAAAAGAATAAAAGAAAATAATATATATATGTATATATATATATATATATCTGACTGTAAAATTCTGTCTCAAGAAATCTCCGTCCAACCCATGCTAGCATGGAAACATGGACATAAAACGATGATGATGATGATAATATATATAGTAGAATATGATATCTCTCTGCATTCTACATGTATACCACTTTGTCGTTCCTCTTCTGATCAGAGTTGTCTGATGTTGTTCAACTCTAATCTTTAAAGGATAGGTCCTTCTATAATTTATGGATGTTATGCACAAAATGTTTTACTTTGATCATCATATGATTGTAAATTCAAA
The DNA here is from genome assembly GCA_027124095.1 of Muusoctopus leioderma. Classification (NCBI taxonomy): domain Eukaryota; kingdom Metazoa; phylum Mollusca; class Cephalopoda; order Octopoda; family Octopodidae; genus Muusoctopus; species Muusoctopus leioderma. The sequence continues at coordinate 3,907 of JAOPJM010127629.1, forward strand.
TTTTATTAGAATATATTGTGTTATGCACCAAAACAAGGCACATAACTGCTTGCTCCAGTTTGCCTGATAGACAAAAATCAGTTTCTACTGCTACTTCATTGTTGAATTGTTAGTGGAATGCTTGTGAGTGGATGTAGTATTTAGGTAATGCATTGGATGTGTTCTTTAAGTGACATTGATGAAGATGTTTTCTTTTTCTAGAGATGATGGAATTTCTATTTAAAATAGAATATGGTCAATATTAGTTTTTTATGCACAGAGGTTTTATATATCGAAACTTTTGTGTATTGAACATAGCAGGCTAAAAATAGTAGTTATTATTCTCTGCTCCAATAAAAATCTCATTCAACCCATGGCACCATGGAAAAAGGGGACATAAAAACAATGATGATGATGATTTCTTTATATTCTGCATAAAAGTATGTACACAGTTCTTAAGAAGATAGAACAACTCACTGGTTGGGTAGTGAATAACGTGAAATTAGTAAATATTGATTAGATAATTTACCCCACCTTTTATGTTTTTATCAATACTATATTTCAATGGATTATTATCCAATCATCTTCAAGTGCTATATTTTTACATTGTCTTGGTATAGTATTGAACTCAAATTTTTTAATTGTAACCCATAAGAGCAGTGACACAATTAGTATTTATATGGATTACAATAAAGTTTTCAGTTCAATCCTTCTGAAAGGCAATGTATAAATACAAAAAATTAAAGTCAATGGAGAATATATCAATTGCAGCAGGGTAAGAAATACAAGAAAATGAGATTAATAGTAAGAGTAGTCCATTGTAATCATTGTGGAGCCTCTCATAATTCAGTAGGATATCTACTTCATTTAACATGGGAGGGTCTGTTTCACACTAGCCTGTAAATGCAATGGTAAAATGGACCAAGACATTTATGTGATTCTGGTCAGTGGTTGACTACTGGACTGGCTTCTCTTTCTCCAGGTTCACAAGAGAAGTTGAACTCAGTGCTGTAAGCTGATGAAGCACTCATCATTTTCAGTGCTGCTGCTTATAGCAGTGGCTTGTTCTTATTCAGTGGTGTCTACATATTGCTTGGTAAATGGGCTCATTTGCAAGTAAATGCAGTGCCAGTAATGGTACATGATGTCTGTGTTGATTGTCCAATACTTTATCAACTTAGCCAACCTCACAATACTCTAGTTATAGCTTATCTTAGAAATATAGAAATGAGACTTCATGAAGTGACTATCTGATACTAAGTCATAATTCAAACTCTTAAGTTGACTGGTTAACATGTGAAAGAGGATCTAAGTAGAAAATATTTGCAAATTCAAATAAATGGTGAACATGTGTAAGTTCACTGAAGCTAGCATGAAAAATGAACCCACAAATGTTAAGAATAAAATTTAATTAATTTATTGCTATGCAATAAAAGTACAATTCCAACAAACTTTAAATTCTCCCATCTAAAATCAACAAACACAGGATATTGTTGAACATGGCATTTAAGTTATGACTGCTATACTTCTCTCAGGGAATTTAAAATTAACATAATGTTCACTGATGAGCTCACTGCCTAAGCTGTGTGATAGAATTAAATACTGGTAACTTTGAATATACACACCAGATAAGTAGATTACACATACATGCACACATAGATACAAACATACGTACACACACATGCAAGTGCACACACACACACACATACACATACACAAAGATACACAAACACACACAATATTCTAGAAGTTTCTAAAATAGTACTAATAGTAAGAAAATAAATACTTATATAATCAGGATTAAACATATCTCAGTTAATAGTCTCTGTATTTTTTGAAAAAAATGAAAAGGTAATTTTTCATGATCCAGCTGCAAGAGAAATACTTGATAAGGAATAGACAGATACACTTGTTAACCTAGAGAATGTAAGGGAGACTAGAAAGTTATGGAGCAACTGCTTGATTATTGAAAATAAAAATGCTCCTTACTGTAAATGACTGCTTTCATGAAGTAAAAGGTTATGAGACCAGACAAAGATAAATGAGTAAAAAACTTATCTGACATATGGCAAGTGGTAACCATAATACCAACTTCACTATAAATGCATAGAATAGCTAAGAAGTTAAGAAACTGAGTGAAAAGTATTGGAGACAGAATCAGTGTGAGATGCAGATACAGTGCAAAAATAAAAAAAGAATTTGTATGCACCACGGATTTATGATATTGCCAATTAATAGTAAAAGAGGTTAAGCTGCACTTAGAAAAAAATAAACTTTGCTATATCATAACAGATTGTTAATGTAAATGGCATGATGAATTGGATAGCACTATATTATGTTAGACTTTCCTACATTCCAAGTCAGAAGTCTGCATGAGAAAAAGAACTCTTGGGCAATCACTTTCATCAACACCTCACACAACATTTTCCTGATAATGTTGAGAAGATGCAGGAAGGACCAAACTTATCAGAATAACATGTGGGATATGAGCTAGAAATGTCTGCACAAGTGGTACTTGATATGCTATATCAATTGTTAATGTATAAATGCATCACAAATAAAGTCAGGAGACCACCATTGAAATCTGGCTGTTTCAGGAAACCTATGTTTTGGTGCATCATGATTTGGTGATACTGAAGTGTCACTGTTCAATGATGATCTGAAAATGTGCCAAAAATGTCACACTGGCTCATGACATTATAGCAAAGCTAACTGCAATACAGCAGCATGTTATGGTGTCATGAAATGTAGAGGTAAAATGATGAAAGCAACTAGGCTATAAATATCCTTGGAAAGAATAAAATCTGATACTGCACAAAAAGAAATCTGTAAATTTTTTGAGTGTGAATGGAGTAAAATATTTGTTTTAAAAACTTTAAAAAAAAAAAACCCATAGTAATAACAAGGAATTTAGAATAAATCAAAATCTAAATATAAATACTGATCAAACCGAAATTATTCAGCAAAAATCTAGAAAAGGCCATAAATTGAAGAGAAGTTCAAGTAGTACACTATCTAAGGAATATTCATCGAAGCAGATGTGAAGATGTAAGATGAAATCCATAGGAAGATACTCAGAAAGAACCTCCTGCTTTGCAGATAAGCAAATGAAGAGAGGTAGCCAAATGTCAGCAAAAAATGAAGGTATAGGTGTAGTAGTATACACGATGCATGCAAAGGAACAAGAGAAAAACTACATTGTCATTTAACCAGCTAGAAATAGCAGCCAAATGACACCTTATCATATTGAAAAGAGAAAGACACATTGGATAATGTAGCCCTAGTTACACAACACCTGAGAGAAGGAGAAAACAGTAATCGCTGGAATACCTTTGGTCCTAGGCCAGAGAGAGAGGGAGAGGGAGAGAGAGAGAGAGAGAGAGAGAGTTCTATTAAAAGTGAAGCAGGAGATAGCTATGTTCAGAAAAAAGACGGATAAAAGTTCGATAATTATTTCCATATTTAAACTGAATCTGAATTAAGAAAGAATAAATGGTGATAAGGTTACAACTAGCATCATCAATTTTTTCTAATCAAAGTATCTTTGAGAAACAATAATGGTGTTAACCCAATCTGTTTGGCATTTTCAAAGAAATATATCAAATTTGTCCTAGTTTAGTACATTGTTGCAGTACTTGATCATCTGAACGTCAGCTTCAAACAAAGTCCACAGGAGCTAATATTAACAGTCTGTTCACCAATAAGAATAAACGTGAATGGACTTGTTGTTTAGCCCCAGGTCAGTCCTGTGATCAAAGGTGTTCCAGCCTTGACCAGCCCATCTTTTGTATGTATATCAGGAACTACATTGTCCAATGTATTCTTCTTTATTTAAGATGGTGAGGTGTGATTTGACGGAGATTTGGCTGCTATTTCTAGCAGATTGAGTGACTGTGTAAAGGTTTCCTTGGTGAATAGACAAGCCAGTGAGGGAGCCTCTATGTAGTCATTTGAACTGCTAGATATAGCAACTAAATCTCCCTCAAATCACATCCTAAAATGAAGTCCTATACAGAAAAGATGGTATGGTCATTGCTAGAATGCCTTTGATCATAAGTTTGCTCAATCAGAGCTGATCTTGGATTTAAAAAAACAAAAAAACAAAAACAAAACAGCAGCAGCAACCACCACCACCATCATTACCTCTGGTTACACTACCACCACTACCATCACCAAGCCAAAGAGGGAGCCTCTACATGGTCGCTCAACCTGCTAGAAATAGCTACCAAATCTCTACCCAAATCATACCTTGCCACCTTTAAAAAAAAAGAAGAAAGGTCATATGAGATACTGTAGATATAGATACACTATATATCAGAAGAAAACAAAAGGTGGGTGGGTCATGGATGGAAAGCCTCTGATTATTTGTCTGCTCAGTCAGAGATGACCTTGATCTAAACTAAATGGTGTGAATGAGCTAATGAGGAAGCCTCTACACAGTCTCTTGACGTGCTAGAAATAGCAGCCAAATCTCCCTCAAATCAACCCTTACTTTCTTAAAAAAAGGGGAGGATATATTGGACAATGTAGTCCGAGATGTAAAAAAACATGGGATTGTCACAGTTGGAACATCTTTGACCATAGGTCTGCTCGTTCAGGGCTGATCTTCGGCTAAACAACAACAACAACAATGTGAAAGGAGTTCAAGAGAAATGCCATATATTTTTCAGGATTATTTTTCTTCTTCCAACCTCTTTGGACTCCATCTTAGCTATTTCCTCAGTTTCTGATGCAGACATTGCCAAGCTGGCAACATCATCAATGTCAAACCTTTTCTAGATACTGAATTTAGCAAGCTGCAGCCTAATGGTAGGCTAATGGGATTACGATCGAAAGACCGTGGGTTCGATTCCCGGTCCGGGATGCTTGTTGTGTGCTTGAGCAAGGCACGTTACTTCACGTTGCTCCAGTCCACTCAGCTGAAAATGAGTACCAGCAGTAGCTGGGGGGTTAACCTTGTGACAGACTGGCGTCTCGTTCAGGAGGGAGTCTTGCACTCTCAGTTTGCTTAACGCCACTTGGAACCAGGATAAGCTCCTGATGGGCCACATAGGCTCAGGTAGAACTTAACTTTAACTTTTATTGTTTCTTCTAGTTCAATTTTTAATGTTGAACTCATCTCTAAACATCAGTTCAAGGACATATATAATGCCACTTGAAATTATCTCTACTTTGTTTTTCTCGTCATGGTACCTTATCTAGAAAATTCTTTGTCCTGTGCTATGTTGATATCTTTATAACTTCACAGCTGAAGAGCCAATAAGGGAGCCTCTACATGGTCCCTCAACCTGCTAGAAATAGCAGCCAAATCCCCCTAAAATCACACCCTGCCAACTTTAAAACTTAAAAGGACACCTTAGACAATGCAGTCCTAGGTATACTATGTCTGAAAATTAGATTGGATGGTCATGAATGGAACACCTCTGATCATAGATCTGCTGAATCAGAGCTGACCTGGGGCTAAACAACATCTTCCTTCATAGTTGTTCATAAAAATATTACTTAACTTTATTTCTTTTCATCTTGTGTCTATCATTAATTTTCTGTTTGCTAACTTTTATGATAATTTCTAGCATTTTTATCATTTCTTTGTTGATAGTTTAGTCAGAAGGTGGGGATGTGCCCAAGACCTTTGCTGGTCTCTGAGTCTAGTGAGATTTATACAGTTTATATGTTCAGTAGGAAATATGTTGGCAGGTAGGGCATTCCAGAGGGTTAACATTCTGAGGAGGAAAGATGCCTATTATGCTTCTTTTGTTTCATAGGTATCAGTTGATATCTATTGATATCTATTTTCAGATTACTATAGGTACAGGCATGGCTGTATGGTTAAGAACTTTGCTTTGTAATCACATGTTTTCTGGGTTCAGTTCCACTGTGTGGCTCCTTGATCAAGTGTCTTCTACTATAGCCTCAGGCCAACCAATGCCGTAAGAGTGAAATTGGGAGACGGAAACTGATGGGGAGGCCCAACGTATCATCATCATCATCATCATTTTACGTCCGTTTTCCACAATGGCATGGGTTGGACAGGTGATTTAGGCCCGCGTCGATTGTGAATGGAGTCACCACCCTCCTAGACGGGTCGGAGGACCATGCCTCACACATATTTCGTTTGGCTTGTTTTCTACAGCTGGATGCCCAGAGTGTACAGGGTGCATTTATCGTGGCACCAACACTAGAGAGGTTGACATGACTATAGAGCCCTCTCGACCCTGTGTTGTCTTCGAATGATCACCAAACACTTTACAGAGTGCACTGGGTGCATTTATCGTGTCACCAGCACTAGAGAGGGTGCCTTGTCTCCAGCAGGCTAAAGATTCCCTCTCTACTCTATATGGTCTCCATTCTGTGAGGGCAAATGCAACTTGAGAGTGTGAATAGGAGATAGGTTATGTATGGGAGGGTGAGACAAGTAAGAGTATGGGTAGAAATAGGGGAAGTTAAGAATTTGACGGGGGGAAAGGAGCAAGAGTGAGGGAAGGAAGGTGTGACAGTATGAGTGTTATAGGAAAGTCGTGGTTACGGGAGGACAGAAGGGGGATGTGGAGAGGGGACAGTATGAGTATAAGGGGAAATAATATTGCTTGTGTGGAAATTATATATTGGGTGTTGGGTATAAGATAGCATTGGCATCAAGCAGAGATGAGTGGATGAAAATAAGGAGAAAAGTAGTGGTTGTATGAAGGTGAGAGGGGGATGGAGAAGAGGCAGAGTGACAGGAGGTGTGATGGAGTGTAGATAGAACTGGCAATGATAGTGAGTGAAGATGAGGGAGGGAGGATGCAGGACAAATGTCATCTTCTAGAGTGGAATAGGACAAGGGGTGATAAAATCAGAGGGTGCTGAGGATAGTGGGGTACTTGACAGGAGTATATTGGGTGGGAGGCCCATACCAAGCTTGCACTGGGGGTGTGTTCTCTGCCATATAACATCTCACCAAACATCACAGTCTTTAGTCATCCCCTTTGTGAGGTTCAGCTTCTTGAGGTCAGCTATCAGCACTTTGTCCCATTTCTTCCTAGGTCTCCCTACTCCACGGGTTCCATCCAACCACATCAAGCGCACGACACTTCTTTATGCAGCTCGCATCCTCCTTATGCATCACATGCCCATACCAGCGCAGTCTTCTCTCTTGCATACTACATCTGATTCCTCTTATACCCAACTTTTCTCTCAGTTCATTTGTGATCTGTCGTTCATGCACACTAACATTACACATCCAACGGAGCATGCTCGCTTCATTCCTTTACAGCCATCGCAAATCTTAAGCATTCAAGGCCCAGGTTTCGCTACCTGCACTTCGTACACAAGCATCATAAAATCTGCCCTTCACTCTGAGACAGAAGCTTTTGTTGCCAGCAGTGGTAACAGCTCCCTGAACTTTTTGCATCCTGTCCTTATTCTGGCTACTATGCTCTCAGAGCATCCTCCTCCACTGCTGATGAGGTCATCTAGGTAGCAGAAGCTGTCAACTACCTCCAGTGAGCCTTCTGAACAGTTGAGAGAACTTATTTCACGTGTGTTCTTATGAACTACACCCTTGCATCTGCCACATACGAAGGTTGTTTTTTCTGACAACCTGTCTGTAACCCCACTACATCTCTTGTGTGTCCATAGGTTACACTGGATACAACGTATGGAATTTCTACCTACTCCTTTTCTGCATATCGAACACAGCCATTTCCCAGATGGTATCAAGGACTGGTCTTTTTTGCTACTTACTAAAACTTTAGTCTTTGCTAAGTTTACTTTGAGGTCTTTTGATTCCAGGTTTTGCTTCCATGTCTGGAATTTCCTCTCTAAGCCTTCTGCAGGTTCTGCTATAAGTATTAGGTCATCAGCATACAGAAGTTCCCATGGGCAGCTGGTCTTAAACTCCATTGTAATAGCTTGGGGAACTATAATAAACAGGAGGGGTCTGTGGACTGAGCCTTGATGGGCCCCTACCTGTACACTAAATTCATCGCTGAATTCATTATTAACTCTCACCTTGCTGACTGCATTTCTATTCATAGCCTGTACTGCCCTTACAAGCCATTCATCTACCCCTAGCTTCCTTAGTGCCCACCACATCACTGCACGTGGAACCCTGTCGAAGGCCTTCTCTAGGTTTACAAAAGCTAAAAATAGTGGTTTACTCTTAGCTAAGTACTTCTGTATTTGTCTCACTATGAAGATGGCATCGGTAGTGCCTCTTCCCGGTACGTGCCTCTTCCCGGTACGTGCCTCTTCCCGGTACGTGCCTCTTCCCAGTACGTGACTCTTCCCGGTATGTTAATTCTGCTCCTGATTAATTGTGCGATGATTTTTTCCGTGACTTTCATAACCTGGTCCAGCAGTTTGATACCTCTGTAGTTTCCTCTCTCCAGAGCATCACCTTTGTCCTTGTAGCAGTTAACAATGATACTGCTACGTCACTCATTGGGTATGACACCTGCTTGGCACCTTCTACTATAACCAATGCCTTGTGAGTGAGGTTGGTGGATGGAAACTGTATAGAAGCCTGTTTTATATGTATGTATATATATATATGTGTGTGTGTGTGTGTGTGCGTTCTTGCGTATGTCTCCATGAAGTCTTATGAGTGAATGACAATCGGCTGGTGGATTAGCTGTTCAGTGGTTAAAGATGCGTGGTAAAACTACTTTACATACAAAAATATGTAATGGTTGATCACAGGAAGGGCATCCAGCTGTAGAATACTGCTCCAAAAACAAAATTCGTTCAACCCATACCAGCATGGGAAAACGGACGTTAAACGATGATGATGATGATGATGATGGTGGTTTGATTCAACTGATTTGTTACTGGATTCAGAACTAGGCAGAAGAGCAATGAGGATATAGAATCTCCCTGAAAATGTCCTCCTCTTATGAAGATGAGGCCAGTTTGGATTATCTTGCAGTGTTATTGATATTTTCATTTTGACATTGCATGGTTGATATACTGTTTTTGTATTGGGGCTGCTATATTTATGTACAACGTCTCCAATGCCCAGGAGTGTGATAGATATACTGTTGAAGGCTTTTCAGTAATCAATCGATGCCATGCTTACATTTTTATTTTTTGCTGTCTTCAATAATTTGTTGGTAAACACATTACTGGTCTGTAGTTAGTTTTTTGAGGACCTAGATATTTTTGTTTTAACAGAGAATTAATATTCTCTCCTCTAGTAACTAGTTGGGTGTTACCATGCTGTCTTTTTGTTCAGGTACGATGTTTCCCCAAACAACATTATCCAATGTGTCCTTCATTTTTTTTTAAGATGGTAGGATGGGATTTGAGGGAGATTTGACTGCTATTTCTAGTAGGTAAAGTGACCATTTAGAGGCTTCCTTGTTGGCTCCTCTGTAGATCTGTGATGTGCTTCCATTGTCCGCGTTGATTGATTTTGTTTTGATCAGCTCTATTTTCTTTATTGTTTCTGTTAGATTTTCTTCATTATTCACTCTGTTTTGTTGTGATGAGACTCTTACTATTCTGTTCCCTGTTATGTACAGGGGATGGACACAGCAGGCATGTCCGAGTGGTTAAGAAGATTGCTTTGCAATCATGAAATCCCAGGTTCAATCTGACTCTTTGGAATCTTGGACAAGTGTCTTTTACCATAGCCTCAGGTCAACCAAAGCCTTGTAAGCGAAATTGGGTAGATGGGAAACTGTGTGGAAGCCCATCAGATAGATTCATCATCATCGCTTTTTACGTCCGTTTTTCCATGCTAGCATGGGTTGGACGGAGAGAGTTATTGAGGCAGAATT
>JAOPJM010127918.1:0-13642 GCA_027124095.1 Muusoctopus leioderma
CAAATACTATATAGCGCTCTCTCTCTCTCTCTCTCTCTCTCTCTCTCTCTCTCTCTCTCTCTCTCTCTCTCTCTCTTCCCCATTCTCTGTCTCTCCCCTCTCTGCTTGCCTCAGTAAATCTAAGCAAAAAAATAGAAGCTTCTCTTACTTCAAGCTTGAGTGGTTTAGTACTTACTACAGCAGCATCCCAACTGTAGAACAACAATAACAACAAAAACTACTTGTTTCAGACAATTCATATGTGAAATATCATAAAGAAACATCTCACCTTGTCTATAATGGAAACAAACAGAAATCAACCAAAATACAATACAAGTGACAGTATATATAGACACTAGTAATAATACAATACAAGTGACAGTATATATAGACACTAGTAATAATACAATACAAGTGACTATATATAGACACTAGTAATATACCATTTTGTTTCATTCAAGCATGCTTAGTCTTGTTTTTTTTTTTTAGAGTTAAACCCAACAAGCCAACGAAGAAACCCCTACATGGTCACCTGACCTGCTATAAATAGTAGCCAAATCTCACACTACTATCTTGATCTTAGAAAACGAAGTAGACATTGGATAATGTCCTAGATACATTATATCTGTGTAAAAAAAAAAAAAAAAAACCCCAAAAAAATACACACCATTGTTATCAGCTGGGATGCCTTTGATCATACATCTGCTTGATCAGAGCTGGCCTGGATCTAGCCAACAACAACAACAACAACTACTGAAGTTAGTGAGAGTAAATTGATCAACAACTGTGCTATTACAATATCAGTTCTCATTAAAACTTCCCTATGTTTAGTATAAACAAGGTAAATGTCTTGTAAGCCCAGCCCCAAAGTCTGGTCTATAGTTTACTCCCTATTTTCCTCCCACTAGTCACAGAGGCCCTCAAAAGAGTCATGGGTACTGCCCTTCATCCACTGACTAAGCCATTAAATTCTTTTTTTATTTTAAGTGGCTTTTATGGCCTGGTGCTTAACTCCAGTTTCTTGGTGTGAAGAGAATGTTAAATAAATCTCCCAACTACACTAGATAGGATGCTAGTTATCTCACATCATTCCCAGAGACTTTACACCCTATTCCTGGCAGCTATGTGACCTGGGGTGTGTAGAATTAAGTGTACTGTCAAAATATATAACAAAACACCTGCAGTGGATTTGAACTTTGTTCAGTAAAGCTGAACATTATTTCATATGGTATATATAGTGAAATGTATAGTTAATTAACAATATTTTTTTAACTTAGTTTGTAATTAAGTCTGTATGTTATATATTAGAGTTATTGTTCTTGGTTATTATCTGAAACTCTGGAATTATTTTGGTATTATCTATTGACTTCACACATTCAACTAAAGAGAAAGTTAGAATTCACACTGCAGCTGATATCTCGACATAGGTAGACAGATTTACAGCTATTAAAATCATCATATGCTATATTGAGTCAATGAAAGAACTTCTTTCTTTATTATATGTAAACTCAGTTCGCTTTAACCCTTTCGTTACCGTATTTCTAATGAAATACACAGCCTACAATTTTTTCAATTAAGTTTGTAAATTATCAAGAATTAGTAAAATAACCAACTTTCTCGTTATTAGGTTGGTGTTTGGAACCTAACTTAATAAAATTTCTTACATAAAATTATCATGGAAGGTTTAAATTTAAATATGAACACTTTAAAACAAATGGTTTTTATTATAGAACCAGGGGCGGTTTCAGGCGGTTTGGTATCAAAAGCGAAATTGGCAAAGTAAAAAACAATATTGCAAGGGTTCTAACTGGGCCTCGCTTATACAGAAACAACACTTGTTCAAAACTCTTTACAAACACGCACACATGCATTTTTACTATATCTCGCATCAATGGAGAAAAGAATGCCAAAAAAAGCTAGGTACTAGAATAATGTAGCAGTCATATGCTGGTGTCAATATAAGCGACTTACCCTTCTTCCGAAATTTTGCCCTTGTACCCATGTTAGAAATAATTAAGGGCGATGGATTGGTAGAATTATGAGAGTGTCGGACAACATTCCTAGCAGTATTCGTTCCGGCTCGCTACGTGCTGAGTTCAAACCTCGCGGAGGCCAACTTTACCTTACATCCATCTTGGGTCGATAAACAAAGTGCAAGTCAAGTACTGGGGTGAATTTCATCGTCTTAGCCCTCCCCTAAATTTCTAGCCTTCTGCCAATATTAAAAAGAATTACAATTATTATTGTTGTTGTTGGTGTTGGAGTTGGTGTTGTTGTTGTGGTGGTGGTGTTTCAAGAGTGTCATGGGTGTTGTAGTACACAACAATCTGAACTTTCGCTAGGATTAGCAGCCTAAATCTTTCTCAGATGCCACTCTACCGTCTTATAATAACGCAGTAGATAATGTGGTCATGGGTGCACTGCGGATAGAAAACAGATACGGGATAATCACAGCTCGAATGCCTTTGATCATAAGTTCGCTCAACTGCAGGTTAAACCACGTGATATCACAGCCTTGTGGTTAATTAAACATTTTAATGGAATACTTTACAATAATAGTGTAGTTGGTTCTATTTATCAAAGTTAGTATGGACATTCCGTCGTTCTTTGGCTTTTTTCTTTTGGTAACCTCCATTACTTGAGTGTGTGTGACTCCAAAAATAGCGAGCCAGAAGTCACACAATTGGAAATTTCAATGTAGATTCAAGACAGTCATCTGTCTCCGTTTTGCATCAATACCCTCCGCCATTTGAATAGAATTCCTCTGTTTTTTTGGCAGGCGTTCACTTCAAAATCAAAAGCAGTGTTGTGATTGGGTATTTCCATTCACAAACAGTGAAAAGGAAATACCCAATCACAACAATGCTTTTGTTTCTATTTAGTTTTCTGTAACTGTGCACACCAGAATATAGTAACTTTATATTTTTAAGAAGCCTCTTACATTGAACCTCAAAAAAAGAAGTCACAGAAAGGAACGTCACAGAAACAAAAATTACAATTACAGAAGAAGTCACTGGAAAACTTCAATAAATGACTGATTTACTATTTTTTGTTTCATTGTTTTATTTAAGATATTAAAACAATAAAAGTGTTTTTGTTTAGATAATCTGTGAATGCCATTATATAAATTGTGTCATCATTGAGTGCAAATCACATTTTGTCAGTTGATAAGCTACTTAAAATATTATTTGTTTAATTACTTTAACTACATTATTTATGGTACTTAAATAACATACGACATTTTCTTGTGACAAGTTTCCTAGTCAAAATTGTAGCTTATTTTCATTAACATTTCCTGTGATCATTTTTACATCCACACTTTGATTGCGTGTTTGAAACTTGTTTTCTTCCGTTACAATTTCTTAGTATTGATAATGTTTCCATTGTATACAGTTCTGAAACAAGACAAGTGTCTTAGATACTGTTAGTTATCCTGAAACAATGAGTTGGAATGTATCTGTACAATACCAGATTTTTATTGTCATTGTCAGTATTACACTTCATTATATAATTGTATTATCTCTCCAAATAGAAGCTTTCTCATCGACCAAGATTATGTAGTTGTGTAGAATTGTAATGTCTGATCAAGTGAGCTATCACTGAAGAGTCTATTTAGATAATTCGTCTTTGATCTGTTTTCCTTCAGATATTAGCTAAGAACGGTTTAATTACAAGAAGCCTCTCGCACCTTTACTAATGAATTATATACGCCAGAAGAGCATAATGAAGAGCTGCAACTCTTAATTGAAACATTACCTAATGATAAGTGCTAGTATATCACTGTTATATGTTTTGGTGGATTAGCAGAATCAGTAAAGTAATGTTTAGCTACGTCTGTTTACGTTCGGAGTTAAATTCTACCAGAGTTGACTTTTGTCAGTAACAAAAATATAAGTAATATACTGCAGTCAATATAAGTTACTTCATAGGTGGTGAATTGGTAAAATAGCTAGAGTGTAGTGCGGTATTCGTCCGAGCTCTCTGCGCTCAGAGTTCAAATTCCGCTGTGGTCAACTTAGCCTTTTATCCTTTCTATTTCACTCTTTCATTATCTTTCTGTATCTATATATCTCTTTCTCTAAGCGGGAAATTGGTTTTGGTCAGACCTGGAGAGTTTTCAGTTCCCCCAGGTTAACAAATGTCCCTACGACTCCACTAGAAGTTTAGAGCCTAAAGAAGGAAGAATATCCGCTTTATCACATTTAGGTACGTGTGCCTATGTTAGAAATCAATATTTCGCTGCTATAATGGTGGTGGACTGGAAGAATCGATAGAGCGACAAACACAATATATTTCAGTATCGACGTATGACCCAGTAAGTTCCGAGTTCAAATTATGGAGGATGTGAATTTATCTTTAATTGCCTTGACATCAATAAAATAAGTACCTGTTAAGTACCCAGCTCCACCAAGAAACAAATTCATAGCTTTGTGTTTATGGTAGGAATCAGTATTTCACTGTTACTGATTTTATTGGTATGTTTATTAATTTGAATTTTTGGTGTTGGAAGCAAACTCTGATATTAATTCCAATTTATCTGACGTTTTTTTTTTTTTTTTCAGAGAAGTGCTAACGAAATTCTATAAATTTCTCCCAACAAATGATTTTCTGCTGCGGCAAAAAAACAAAAACGGTTCAATAAAGTTTCCACCTATGTAGTATGTCTGTGGTGCCCTGAGGTGGTGAAGACAATTTAGATGCCTCTCGTGTTGTTCAAATATGTTCTCACTCCACAAGAACGTATTCTATTTTGTGAAGTTTATGCTAATGAATGCTGAATGAAATCAATGTGTAGTTATGCTGATTCAAGCCTATCTTTTAATATTAAGTGGTTCAATATTTACTCTATGTTACACACTGTGCATATAATTAATTTTTCTGGTGGGGATTGCTAATGGCTGGATGAGACCTGCATCGTAGCATATTTTGGCAAAGAAACAAACCAATCATAATAATAAACCTCCCGTGAGAAATCAATATTTAATTTAGACGTAAAATTCATTTAAATGTACGAAACCAGACACCTAATAACCCCCATCTACTTAGTGGATAGTTTCTAGAAGTTATTGTTTCCTGGAGAGATTGAACACAATAATGTAAGTGTCTACAGAACATAAAATTTACTGCAATCAAAATTCTGTCTTTTCACCTATGATCTTTATACATGTATCAAATTCCTCGTCAGATTAAACTCCTAATTACTATTCAAAAACTAGTTAAAAGTTTTAAATGATTGTGGCATAATTGCCAGTGACGTATGTGGCAAACGTCATCAATCAATGTTAAAGTCAATAATATTACTACTATTCAACGCTGGCTTTAATATAAATTGCCAAAACAAAATCCATTTTATTTGATTAACAAATCTGCTGTATTATACAGTGTTAACAGGGGATTGGTAGAATCAGTGCAGCGGCTGATAAAAGCGTTACAGTATTAAGTTATGTGTTTTGATGTTCCGAGTTCAAATCCCACGGCAGCGGTTGACTTTCTCTTTCATCCTTAAAGATTCAATAACCTAAAGTACCAGTAAAGTACTCCCATGGATATAATCGACTATACACCGCCCCACATGTGGAGACATTGTGTCCGTTTTAGACACCACTATCTACTATTCAATGTATATCTATCTAAGTTAGAGTCAACTACATCGTTTGATGATACCTTGTGATAAGATCTGAGGAGTGGTAATTATATAGATTACACTTTGAGTTCATGTTATTCAAAGTAACCACCATTAGGGAATCACCTTGTTTGGTTGTTCTTAAAGGGGTACAATCAATCATTTAGTACACCATAAGTTGTGTAAGTGGCAACGACGTTGTTCATAAAGGAGTAAAATCAATTATTTGATACACCATAAGTGGCAATGTCGTTAGGTCACAGGATAGAATGCGTTGCAGTATTCGTTCCGGCTCATTGCACTCTGTGTTCAAACTCCACCGAGGTCATCGTTGCTTTTCATCCTTTCGGGGACTGGCGGAATCATCAGAACGTAAGACGGGATTTCTTCCGGCTCTTTGTGTTCTTAGTTCAAATCACGCCGTGGCCTACTTGGGTGGTAAACTTAATGTCACCCGGTTTAACTTCACCACCTGGCTACGCTTGGGTGCCTTTAGCGGAGTCCACTCTGTTGCAAGCATAGGAGCTAGGTCCCCGTTCTGAGGATAATTTATTCCCTCCTTCCCACCAATCTTGGAGGCTCTGAAAAAGGGTGATTGGCACTAGCTTCCCTCCAGATTCATAGATAAAACAAATTACAATAAGATGCTGGTTAATCTTTTATCAATTAAGTCAGTTGATGGAAACTACCGAAGACTTCACCATAACATAGCAAGGGATGTTAACTTGGTGAATCTCATTCTTCTTTCACTGTACTCAAACAATGAGATTTGTTCAGCTCTGCCACTGTACAGCGTGGCCCCTCTATCTGCTGGAAATAAGAAACAGATCTCTCTCAGATCAAATCCCGCAGTCTATTACAAATAAAGGACACATTGGACAGGCGAGTCCTAGATAAACCCTAAACAGAGTGGATTGGCATGGCTAGATTTGTGTTTACTACTTAGCCTACAGAGAAGGTAGTGACCATCATCCTTTTTCAGGGCCTCCGAGACTGGTGAGTGGGAGGGAGGAAGGTATCCCCAGACCAAAGATCTGGCCCGAATACTTGCAACAGAGTGGACTCCGCTAAAGGCCCCCATGGGTCAGGCGGTGGTGTTAAACCGGGCGACGAGAAGAAAACAGCTCTATGACTTTTATTAATGAAATATGATCTTGGCAAATATGGAAGACAAAACCGGACATGTTTCTGTCGTATTATAAATCTTCAGCAAATTATAGCTTTCTCTGTACTTGCTAGATTAATGATAAAAGTATCACTATATTGCTGTACTAAATATATACGACTACGTACTAACAATGATCATAGTGACTGCGGGAAATTACCTAGGGACGTGATCGGCACGAAAATATGAGTCAAGTTATTGATATCATACTTAATACAGTGAGGGAAAATGTCTAATTAGTTAATTATTAATACTTATACGTTGAAGAGAAGAAAACATTAACTCAATGATAGATATTATTTTAATCTGATCTTGTCAACTACGGGTGACAACCCCGGACATATTCCAGGTTTATTAGATCTCCTCCACCTACGTACTGGCAAAATTAGAGATAATATTTTTAAAAAAAATTATTAGTCATTCCGGTAATACTTTCTCACCCTCGTCACATAAATATTATTTAATCAAATTTCTCAGCCATTTAATCGGTATCACTGTTGTTTCACAAAGCGATTCTCATCAGTAAAACTTACAAATTTTCAGTTTTTCTATTTCAAAAAAGTGATTGATACTGGTGCCACTTCTCTCGTATGGACGCGATTTTCCTTCAGCTTTTAAAAATATTACTGTGTGTATATATTAGAAGATGACTAAGTAAGCGGTTACGATTTTCCATCATAAATAAACATTAAATTAATTAAAACTAGACATCTTACAAATGCAAGCCCAAGAAGGAAAAATATATGTCTAGAGCTGCAAACGGGAATTGAACCATGTATCTACCACTTTCCGCGCCCAGAAAGTGGCAGATACGTGGTTCAATTCCCGTTGGCAGCTCTAGTCACACTGTTTCCTTCTTGGGTTTGTATTTATAGGATGTCTAATTTGATTTAATTTACTGTGTATAATTATAATTGCCTCTTTACTCTTTTAAAAGTTTCAGTCATTGGACTGCGGCCATGCTGGGGCACTGCTTTGAAAAACATTACCGATGCACTCTATTTATGATTATGTATACTTATTAATAATAAGTAACTTCAATAAGTTGTTATTTTATATAACTATCATTATTATTTGTGTATAATATTATTATTAAAGTATAAAGTCGACCTTGTAAATTGGCAGAATCGTCAGTACTTCGGAAAAAATGCTTCGCGGTATTTAATTACGGCTCTTTACATTCTGACCTCAAAATTCCGCCGAGGTCAAATTTGCCTTTTATCCTTCCGAGCTGGATAAAATAAAGTACCAGTCAAGTACTGGCGTCGATATAATTGACTGTTCCCCTCACTTCAAATTTCTGGCCGTTATTAAAGTACAAACAGTTATTAAAATATAACTATTATTAATGTGTATAACTATTGATATTGTTACATATTGAACATTTCTGTACACAGAGAGATACGTTAACAGGACATATGTTTACATTTGTCAATGTGTATATTTACACATTTTCACAGCTACGGTAATATCTTGTACATTTACAGTACAGATATGTATTTATCGTATATCTCAGCTGCTTAGTGTGCAATTTAATATGTAATGGAATTAGCTACCAGTATAGGTACTAATATTATGCAAATTGGTATTTCCAATTCACTGAGACTACCATATATGGTGGGTATATAAAGCCATTAGTTGTGTATTTCTCTACGGACTGAATTCGATCTCTGAAGATGACTCTAATTAGGGTCGAACCTCAAGTCAGTTTATTCACTCTTTTTCCGTACCTACAGAAATGCGTTAAACATACAGATATTTAGGTTTGTCAACGTGTATATTTACACATCTACGGTCAAAATCTTGTATTTTTACAGTACAGATGTGTATTTATCCTGATATTATCGGGTAACATTGGAATCCATTGAAACTAGTGATGGGCCAGGTCGAAGTAGAAAATGTTTACAAAGTGTTAATATATTGTTTTCGCCGTGACGAAGAAGAACATTCTAATGTAATCTTATTATGTATAACTATTATTCACTATTATTGGCAGAGACGTTAGCGTGTCGGACAGAACACCTTATGGTATTCGTTCTGGCTCACTGCGCTCTGAGTTCAAATCCCGTCGAGGTCAACTTTGCCTTTCATCCTTCCGGGGTCGATAAAATAAAGTACCGGCTTGTTGGCCTTGAGCCTATGTTAGAAACAATTATTACCATGTGCTTAGTTATTGAAGTGCTAAATACTATTTGAATGTTCACCCACTGTAACGTGCCATTCATAAGTGACATGAATGTGAAATGCTGACGTCATCTTGTCGTTTCCCCTCTCCAGCTGTTTCAATTCACCAATTGTTCATTCATTATATTAAAACTATAGTTTATCAATGGGACAGTTTCTATGATTAAAACAATTATGTAGGTTTTAGAATTAAGTTCGACAGCTGATGTTAACCTATTTCCCTTCATAGTATTCAATTTTTATAATTACTTCTCTACAAGAATGTATATGTTTAACTTTGCTCTCAAATATATATATATATATAAATATATAGATACATATAGAATCGATTCGTTCATATACTGTATTGTGTGTTACGCAATTTTTATAGTATTCATTATTGATTTATGTCTTTATTATGTCAGGGACTTTTGACTTATCTCCGCTATTTCTACGTGCCATAAGGTTCTGTAAATCTACCTGCAGCCAGCCTCATTTCAGTGATCCGGCCTGGAAGTGATTGATTTCACTTGCGAAGGACATGAGTATTAAAACTTCCAATTTCTCTTTGTCGAAAATTACGTAAGACACTCATTTACACCCATTTACGCCCATTTACGTACATGTTACCCCACTCCCTCTAATTCCTATATTTCTGCCCCTATATCTTTATAACAGCATCTATTCGAATTTCTCCGATAAACAGAAAGTTTTCACTAAAATTTCACGTCAAAAGTCGTCTTCGTGTCGGTTTACTATAAATGAATCTTCCAACTATACTCTGGTGGATTTAAAAAGTGGTTTAAACCAGAAATGGGTAATCTTTCTGCGAGATGTTGTCCTGATGAGTATAAAATTAGTGATTTGAGGGACATGTTTTAAGGTTACTGACTACTTCATGATGGTGTAGTTCAAATATATCATTAACATTGAACTCTAATCATTGTCAATATATAAAACTGTTCGGTAAAATCGAATGTCCTTCCTCTCTTATGTATTTACTACTAATTATATAATTTGTGTCTTTGTATTTGTCATAGTATACTTAGTATACCATTCAGATAGGTTACTCAGATTTTCTAAAATATTCTGAAATGGCCGTAGAAATATCTCAGTAGTTTTCTTTTTTAAGTAATTCAGAAATAATGATGTCATTAAACCAATGATGATCTTTAGGGTATACTTTTTATATATTTATTTTCTATATTCCTTCCAGCTTGACATGCCCTGCATTATTTAACACTATAAACTCTAGTCCATCTAGTGTGTGGGTTCATTTATTATACACTTCCGACATTAGTTTCTCGTTAAGAAATATTCAGTCTAAATACAAACCGTAAAATGTGGTACATATACGGTTTATAGTAAGTAAATAGATGTTTCCCGATTCAGCGTTTATGATTCTGTAGCAAGGATTTTTATTTTTTATTTCTGCAGGGATAAAAATAAACACTAGTAAGATATTAATTTGAATCAACTGGGTATACCCCAGCCCCCTTCAAATGTGTACCTTATAGGTAGGTATACACAAAGCTAATTTTCTTTTTCAAATGCTCCTTAATTATTTCAGAGTTGTACTTGTTTGGTAAGTGACTTGATTTGAGACCGTGTGTTGAAACTGAAGCAATTACATCGTGGAAGATTCATTTTAGCCATGTAAAAACACACAAAAGCTGTTATATTAACATTATGCATTTTGTGAGGTGTTAACATTTTCATAGCACCACGGCAACTTGGTTACTTAACACAGTTCCACTGCAACTGGAACTGTTTCAGTGACCAGGTCGCATTGGAGCGATGAAAATATCGACACCTCACGAAATAAATAAAGTGAATACAACAGTTTTTGTGTGTTTTTTAATTATTTTGGAGTTGTGGGAAATCTGTTTAGCATAGTAGCATAGACACACAGCACAGCATGGATCAAAACAAAGGTGTGTACAGTATATTTAACACACTTATGTACACGTAAGTGTGTAACGGTGATCGCTGTGTCTTTTTTGCCTCGAAGAACATATTCTCCCTATAGGCATTTTAGTTGTGTTAAAAACACATTCTCCACATGATCGGTCAGACTGCCACCTACCGTGTGATAATAATAATGATAATAATAAAAACAAAAAATGAGTTTGTCAAAGAAATTCAATCAAAATTCTCAAAAGTTCACCATCCGAATAAAATTATTGTGTTCTAAATATCAACAAAAGAATCTTTTCTCTTCTTGTTGTTGTCGTCGTCGTCGTCGCCGTCGCTGCCGCCGTTGTCGTTGCCGCCGTTGTTGTTGCCGCCGTCGCTGCTGCCATCGTTATTGTTTAGCCCCAGATCAACCCTGATTGAGCAGACCTATGATCGGAGGTATTCCAGTCATGACCATCCCATCTTTTCAGGGGTATCTAGGACTACATTATCCAAAGTGTCTTTTCTGGGCGTTTTTTTAAAACCCTTTTGATACCAACCCGCCTGAAACCACCCCTTGATTTTATGATAGAAAACTGCCCTTTTTAAAATGTTCATATTTATATCAAAACATTCTATCATCATTTTATGTAAGAACATTTCGTTAAGATAAATTCCAAACACCATCTTGATAATGAATAATTTAGTTATTTTACTAAATCCATCCAAATTCTTGATTATTTTCAAAATTAATTGAAACACATAAGCAGTGTGTTTCCCTAGAAATATGGTAACAAAAGGGTTACACAGTTGGGTGTGATTTGAGGGAGATTTGACTGCTATTTCTAGTGGGTTGAGTGACCACATAGACAGACCTGACCTTATTTTCTCTTATCTCTTCATGGTGCATTAACTTCCTTCAGTTATTGCTTTTTACTGAATTACCTTTTGTAGAAACAGATCAGTGCTTGTCTCTTGAAATTAGAGTGATTGTTACAGACTAGCTTTTTTGTTTTTGTTTTGTTGAATGAACTTCAATTAATTGAAGAATAAATAAACATACATAAAATATACCAATAAAATATCAATAAGATTAGGCTGGATATAAAGTAGAGCCAAGGAGAAGACATTAGTTATTCCACAGACATATCAAAAAATAAATGCGAAACAAAATGGCCATAATACAGCTAACTTTGCTATTTCGTTACTGAGATTATAGTTTCAGGTTTGTACTTTTTGTCATTGAGAATCTCTGCTATACGTGGCAAAATGGCGGATTGCCAGTGTTGAAGAGTTCCTTCTTACAAACAACGCTGATTGGTATACAACAGTGCAAAGAGAATCTGTCACTAGAACTGTCAGGATGCAAAAACACTTGCTAGAAATATTCATTCTTTTAGTTGTCTAATCCACAAGAATGAATCTTGTCACTTGCTTCGTTACCATCACTTGTCTTGTCAAAGAAAATATATAAATAAATATCGATTTTCTTTCAACTTGACAAAAAGCCAACATTTTAGGGGTTGCTATAGTGGAACTATTCCGAATACATTAGTAAACTTACTTTATGAAGCCTGGTGAGATGAAGCTTCATGCACACAATTATATTTATCTTGCCCTCATTCTACAATATAACTTTGCATTCATTTTAATTTTTATAAATATTTTTTATATTTTTGTGTGTTTGTTCGTTCATTCATCATCGTTTTTACATCTATTTTTCCATGCTGGCATACAGTAGAAGACACTTGCCCAATGTGCCACGCAGTGGGATAGAGCCCAAAACCATGTGGTTACGAAGCAAACTTCTTAACCACACAGGCATGCCTGCGCCTTTATATTTTTTTTATTGGATGACATTTTTTGAGGCAGTATTCTACAGCCGGTTGCCCTTCCTGACACCAACCCTTACTTATATTTTTAAGTGAGGTTGTTTTTCCATTGGTATTCACCCTTCGAACAGCTAAGCTGCGGGACTTAAATAAACGGCACCAGTTGCTTAAGTGATGTCAACAATGAAGACTATGTGGAGAGAAACAGACACACACACACATATACACACATGCATGCACACACACACACAGACATATTTGTGTGTGTGTGTGTGTGTGTGTGTGTGTGCTAGAATTCCGCTTCTTAGTGACATAAACCACTTTGTGTAAATTCATTACATAATCTGGTGTGATGTCATTAGCTGAAACGATTGTATGCATGGCATAATATATTGAAGTAAAGTGTTTTTCTTATTTATATCTAACTATATATATCTAACTATATATATAAAACAAAGCCCAGCCATTCAGTAATTTGGTGGTAGGATTCCTATACTTAATCAGTATGGTTGGTGACAGGAAGGGCATCCAGCCGTAAAATTCTGCCTCAAGAAATCTCCGTGCAACCCATGCTAGCATGGAAAAATGGACGTAAAATGATAATGCTGATGATAAAACACTCATATATATATATATATATATATATATATATACAACGAGCTTCCAGTTTCCATCAACCAAATTCACCCACAAGGCATTTGGTCAGCCTGAGGCTATAGTAGAAGACACTTACCCAACGTGCCATGTAGTGGGATAGAGCCCAAAAACCATGTGGTTACGAAGCAAACTTCTTAACCATACAGCCATGCCTGCACCTTTGTATTCTTTTTTATTTTACTTTTTATAACTGTTTTAGCTATTTTCATCAATGTTTATGCGTCTTTCTTTTTCTTATCTTTTTTGTTTGTTTTTTATTTTATTTTTTTCATTCGTTTGTTTTTATTGCAAAATGTCTTTTTTTAAAATATATATATATATATATTT
>JAOPJM010128017.1:0-13641 GCA_027124095.1 Muusoctopus leioderma
TGGTACCGATGTGAACCCATTCTGTTTGATATGCTGTATATATATATATATATATATACGTGACAGTGGATTACAATTGAAAGCTGTCATATCCTGTCATAATCATAATTATTTCTGCTTTGCTCTAATAAACAAGTGATGTACCCTATTTCATAATCACAAATGTTTAGCATTTATTCCAATCATTAAGTTTATGGACATTCAGTTTTTCTTTTCTAACACAAGTTTTTGATTTTCATACATATGAAAGCAACCAATTGCAATTCAGTCATTCCTCCACCAGAGCAACCAATCACAATTCAATCATTCCTCCACCAAATTAACCAGTCACAATTCAATCATTCCTCCACCAAAACAAAGAATCACAATTCAATCATTCCTCCACCAAAACAACCAATCATTTCAGTCATTCCTCCATCAAAATAATCAAGCCCAATTCAATCATTCCTCCACTAAAGCAACCAATCACAATTCAATCATTCCTCTACTAAAATAACCAATTACAATTCAGTCATTCCTTCACAATAGTAACCAGTCACAATTCAATCATTCCTCCACCATAGTAACCAGTCACAATTCAATCATTCCTCCACCAAAGCAACTAATTACAATTCAGTCTTTCATCCACCATAGCAACCAAATACTTCAATCATTCCTCCACCAAGACAACCCATAAGAATTCAATCATTCCTCCAATAAGGCAACAAATTGCTTTAGTCTTTTGTCCACCAGAGCAACCAACCACAGTTCAATTATTCATCCACTAAAAGAAACGAATCACTTCAATCATTTCCCCACCATAGTAGCCAATCATAATTTATTCATTCTTCCACCAAAGAAAATTATCACTTTAATCATTCCTTGACTAAAACAACTATTCAGTCATTCCTCCACTAGAGTAAGTTGTCACAATTCAATCATTCCTCCACCAAAACAACCAATCACAATTCAGTCTTTCCTACACCAAAACAAACAATCACAATTCAATTATTCCTCCAACAATCAAAATTAAATCATTTTTCAACCAATCACAATTCAATCATTTTTCAACCAATCACAATTGCCACAATGTTGTACCTTTCCTATTTCACACATTCCAAAGGTTAGGTTGTTGAAACTTTCTCAGTTTTTCTTGTGTTTTTCCTGAATAAGTTGTTGTTTAGACCCAGCACACCCCTGACTAAGCAGACCTATGATCAAAAGTGTTGTGGTCATGACTACCCCCATCCTTTTCTAGGTACATTATCCAATGTGTCCTTCCTTCTTGAAAACAGTAGAGTATGATTTGAAAGAGATTTGGTTGCTATTTTTAGTAGGCTGAGCATAATGTAGAGGCTCCCTTGATGTTTATCTCACTGGAACATCACACATCAATTATCCATGCCTGCTTTTGGTGATAATTCTCTCAAAATAAATATGGTCATCTGACAATGGTATTTTAAAGCATGTCATATTTAGAATCCCAACAGAGTTTAATTTCCTTATTTTCCAGTCTGGTTATTCTATCTCTTCTTGATTTAGACCACACTCATTTATTTTTCCAACCAATCTACTGTTTGTGTCATCAATACATTTAGGGCGGTGAATTGGCAGTCGTTAGAGCATCAGATAGAATGCCCTACAGTATTCATTCTGGCTCACTGCACTCTGAGTTCAAGTCTCACCGAGGTTAGCTTTGCCTTTCATCCTTTCATCCTTTCAGGGTAGATAAATAAAGTACCAGTCTATGGCGGTAGACTGGTGTAATTATTAGAGCATCAGATTTCCAGCTCTTTGTGTTCAAATCCTGCTGTGGCCTACTTGGGTGGTAGACTTAATCAGTTGCATGGTTTAACAGCCCCACCTGTCCCTTGGGTGCCTTTAGCAGAGTCCATTCTGTTGCAAGCATTCAAGCCAAGTATCTCTCTGAGGATACCTTCCTCCCACCAGTCTTGGAGGCTGTAAAAAATGGTGATAAGGCACTACTTTTCCTCTTGACTAAGCAATACAAAAAAAAAAAAACATTGTCACACAATTTCACATAATCCTTCCTAACAAATATTTTAAACCCATACAATAAATGGTGGACTGGTTCCCTATTTACCTTGATTAGCCAACACAAGCCTGATGTCACCTCCATCCCTGTCAAATTTCTTCGGCATTTGTTCTTGCATGTTAATGATGGAATAAATTTTCGTGGAATCTAAGTTACTGCTTAACCATCCATGCTATTTTTGACCTAAGCTGTGAAATATTTCAGTCTGTATAATTGTATATCTTTATACCACTTAAGCTTTAGTTCTTCTGGCATCTTTTTTTTTTTTGTATGGATTCTACCTGATATTCTTCCATATACCATAATTATTTTCCCATTCATTCTCATCTCTCCATTACCAAACTTCACCACTTCTCTAATTCTGATATCATCATCATCATCATCATCATCATCATCGGAATATATATCATCATCATCGCATTTTACGTCCGTTTTTCCATGCTATCATGGGTTGGACGGAGATTTTTCTTGAGGCAGGATTTTACGGTCGGATGCTCTTCCTGTCACCAACCATACTGATTCAGTATGGAAATCACAACACTGAATCACTGAACAGCTGGGCATCTGGTTATTAGGAATATAAACAAACGTTCACCAGTCGGTTTCAGCAACGAACAGCGCCAAGCAACTCACACAAACGTACATATACACATATATATGTGCATATATATGTGTATTTACTTGTGTATGTAAGTACACATAGGATAGTCTTACTTGAAATCTGTGGTATTTGTAGTCTGTGGTGAGCTTTATAATTTATTTTGTTTTGTTGGATACTTAAACTATTTGATTGTGTTGATTTTTAGATGGACTACGTTTGATCTTTTGAAATAAAATATAAACACAAAAATATACAATCTCTTTCACTTTGAACACATTTTTATATAATTTAGAAACTAGCCACCAGTTTCTAAATATTGGTTTTGTTTCTAACATAGGCACATATTTTATCGACGCTGGAAGGATGAAAGGCAAAGTTTCATAGTGCTCCTTCTCTGATTTGTTCTATATCATTATGTTGTTGAAGACATTGTTAGTGTTGGTTGTTTTCTAAAAACAAGATTTGCTATTATTTGCTGGAATTCTGCAAATGCTGAGCTAATCCCACAAATCAATCTTTTATAATGGTATAAACACTTTGGAAGATACAAATGTTATGTTACAGGAAGCTGGATGCAGTTGTTGTTGTTGTTGTTGTTTAGCCCCAAGATCTAGCAGACCTATGGCCAAAGACATTCCAGCCATGACCTTCCCGTCTTATAATCAGACATAGTATATGAAGGAATACACTATCCAATCTGTCATTCTTTTTTTAAGACGGTAGGGTGTAATTTGAGGGAGATTTTGCTGCTATTTCTAGCAGGTTGAGCAACCATGTGGATGCTCCCTTGTTGACTCAACGTGGATGCAGTTTCTATTTGATGGTTGCCCATGTTAAAGTCTAGTTTTATGAGAAATATATTTTTTCATTGAATTGTTCTATAATTATTTCTTTATTTTGTTGGAATTGGAAACTGCTTCCTTTCAATTGTTTTAGTTGCTTGCCAAAGTTCATCACAAGATTGTAGGATACTATCTTTTGTTGGAGCTGCATGCTGCAACCATTGTTTAGTGCCAGCCTATTAACCAGATACCTCTTCAATCATATCTACTGATAGTAATTCATTAGTTTTCATTCTCGACATGTCTGATGTAAAATGAGATCCGCCTTAACCCTTTTGATACCAAACCGCCTGAAACCGCCCTTGGTTCTATAATAAAAACCATTTGTTTTAAAGTGCTTATATTTAAATTTAAACCTTCCATAATAATTATATGTAAGAAATTTTATTAAGTTAGGTTCCAAACACCAACCCAACAAGAAAGTTAGCTATTTTACTAATTGTTGATTATTTTCGAACTTAATTGAAAAATGATAGGCTGTGTATTTCATTAGAAATACTGTAACGAAAGGGTTAATTATAGAAGCTTACAAATCTGCTTCATCAAAAAAGCATGTTATATTTTGATTTTTAGTTAAAATATATCCACCGCCTCCCACATACATTGTCAATATTTTATTTATGTAATATTAAAATATTATTTTCCAAATTAACTGAAACACTTGAGCAGTGTGTTTCCTTAAAAATATGGTAAGAAAAGGGTTAAGATTCTTCCACTCTTTTCCTGCTTTTACTATACTTTCACTTCCAGCACTATTAAGTCATAAGTAACAGAAACTATCAACTACACCTGTAAAATTTAATAACACTATTAGACATTAATTTTGCTTATTGTGTAGAAGAGTTCCTTATGGAACAATATGTTTGAACCATTCACTGAAATTGCATATATTCACTACAATAGCTCTGAATTTTTGGTGCAAGAAACTTGATTCTTTTTCCATTAGCTTTGGTTATTGGAAGAAACTTTCTCAATACTTAATATATATACAATTAAATATCTACACTGACTAATGGCTTTGAAGTTAAGGTGCTGTACTATTGACCATATTGTCGAGTTCAAATCTTTTCTTTAGTTACACACCATAAGGAGAATCATCACTCTACACACTACAAGTTTGTCTAATCTTAATGCAAACTTTGTCTTGCATTTGGGTTTAGATACAGACAAGTATGTGATTGAATTTCAAAGGAAAATTGTCAAGAAAAATAAGGTATTTGAGGGAAAATGTGAACCCCATTTCAAAGGTATTTACTCAATACATACTGGCTTGGATTTAGGAACTTCTCTGGAAAGAGACAATGACTGCGAAGTTAGTGTTGAACTATTGATCACAGGATCAGCAGTTCAAACCTTACTTCAACCATCATGTTGTACTCTGGGGCAAGCCATGTATCTCTAACAGCTTACACTCCAATTTCACAGCTGAGCAGTTTGCAGGAAAAATAGATGTAAAGAGTGTTAAAAAGCAGAACAGTCACATGAAAAATAAGCAATTACCTGTAATTATTTGATGATAATTGAGAATGATGTGGATTGTAATATGTAGATTGATGGTGTTGTCGATTGCTGAGTTCCCCTGAAAAAGTTATAGGTATATATTTTAGATTTTTACCAAGAAATAATAAAAGCCTTTAAAAATATTATTTTATTTCAAAACATAAAAAAAAAAAAAATCTCAGGTTTCCAGAAATATTATTTTCTTGACGACATAAAAATAAATTATTTATCAAGGACCTTTTCATTTCGTCCTTGAATTTCTAACATTGTTATGAATGCCTAATTACACATGATCTGGTTCTAATTGTAGAATCAACCTTTAAAAAATAAAAGAATCACTAAAGATGAACATAGTTATGACCAAAGAGTTAAACATTTCTATAATCTAATGGCAGAGGAAAAGTGACCTTGCGGTACACAGTAAAGAAATTAGTAGAAACTCAATCTCTAGGTGGTTCAGATCATCATTTGCAACAACACTCAAACTCAAGGTGGTTGTTGTTTAACCCCAGGTCAGACTGGGACCAAGCAGAACTATGATCAAAGGTGTTCCAGTCAAGACCATCAAGTCTCTTTTTATCAGGCATAGTATATCTTGGACTACATTATCTAATGCAACCTTCCTTTTTTTAAGACAACAGAGTGTGATTTTGAGGGATATTTGAGTGATATCTAGCAGGTCAAGTGACTGCATAGAGGATCCTATGTTGGCTCATTAGAGGCACCCTCATTAGCTTACATAGCAGCTCACTTATTAGCTTGCATAGTGGCTCCCTTATTAGAAGATTCCTCATCGGCTTGCATAGAGGCTCCTTTGTTAAGGTTATAGACTGCTGTGAGGGTTCATATAAAGTAGGCTATTTGTGTTAAACTATGAAATTGAAAATTACTTTAATCCTATATTAAGAGTAAATGTGTATATTATTATATACTTAAATTAAAGGGTTAAAAACATGACATTTTATTTTTCTCAAAATTTGACCTGCTAAGAAATTAATTATAATTTTAAAGGAATTATCAAAAATTCTAAATCAAGTTATAATCAGCATCAACCGCATTTTATGTCCATTTTTCCATGCTGGCATGGGTTAGATGTGTCTCACAGCACCCTCACCACTTGTCACGGTCGTTCACCATCTGGAAAACAGGCCATCATTGTTGCTGTGTGTGTTATGCTTTTTTTGTTTTGTTTTTTTTGTTAGCATGTTTTTCCTTTTTTTAGCATGGCTGAATGGCCTTCTCATCAGCAACCACTTTACAGTGTGGATAGGATGCATTTTATTCATGCCACCGACACTAGAGAGGTTGTTTGCAACAGGACTAAAAGCTCCCCTCTACCCTGTATCAGTTTAGACAGGTTGCCTGCATACAGCTTGCAGAGTCCATGTCTCTTTCATTCATTCCTTTTTTTTTGGCATGGTTTTTACAGTTGGGTGACCTTCCTGTCACCAACCAATTTACAGTGTATATTGCATATATTTTATAATGCCAGAGTGATTAGAAAGGTTGCCCGCAGCAGGAATAAAGTGTGACTTCTACTTTGTGTACAACTTGCAGAGTCTACATCTCTTTGGTTTGTTTCTTCCTTTTTTGGTGGGGTAAGGTTTATACAGCTGGATGTCCTTCCTATCACCAACCACAGCATAGACAGGATGAATTGGTAAATGAATATAAAATTAACATGAAAATTCCACGTATTGTGGAAAACAGCAATGAATAAACTTTACTTGTTATTTAGCCCCAATTCAGCCCTGATTGAGAAGACTTATGGTTAGCAGCAACAATCTCGTATTATTTTCATACATAATATATCTAGAACTTCATTATTCACTGTGAAGGCACATAGCCTAGTGGTTAGGTGATTGCGCTCACGATCGTAAGGACGTAGATTTGATTCCCAAACCGGGTAGCGTGTTGTGTCTTTGAGCAAGGCACTATATTTTACGTTGCTCCAGTCCACTCAGCTTAAAATGAATACCAGCAGCAAACCCTGCAACAGACTGGCATCCCATTCAGGGTGGAATCTTGCACTCTCAGTCGCTTAACACCATGGAAACTGGGATAAGCTCGAGCTCTAATGGGCCCATAAAGAAAGACTAACTTTAACTAACATTATTGACTGTCTTCCCTTTTAAAACAGTAGGGTGTGATTTGAGGGAGTGAGATTTAGCTACTCCATTTTTTTAAAATCATTTATCAGAGTATCCTCCCTAACACCAGATAAATAAATAAAAATACCACATTGCTAACATAAACAAGATAACACAAAATAACACATTTTAATCATATTTCATTAATGATTCTGAAGTAAAATACCCATTCTATCATAAAAAGACACTAACAACATGTGATGAATGTTATTTTTTTCATGCATACTCATAAAAAACAAACAAAAAATTCCTCCCCTAAAAGTAGCTATAGCATTCAGTTAAATTTTTCTCAGCACAGTATATTTGTTAATTTATATAATTAGGATTCTTACATGCAGAATCTACTAATGTTGTTCTTGTTGTTGGTTAACCCAGCATGGTCGATCCTGATCGAGCAAACCTATGATCAAAAGGTGTTCCAGCCATGACCATCCTATATTTTTGTGTACCGAGGACTACATTAACTAATTTTAAGACAGTAAGGTGTGATTTAAGGGAGATTTGGCTACTATTTCTAGCAGGTCGAGTAACCACTTAGAGGCTCTTTCATAGGACTACTAATGTGTTCCTTAGATGTGTATACTGCAAAAGTGTTACAAAGTGAACATCGTTATATTTGAAATATATCAATCATTACAGAATTTTACCATTAGAGCAGTATGGTTTTCATTCTCAACAGGAAATACATAATATTAATTTCTTACTTTGACCCAAGACCACAAATTTTGTGGGAGAAGTGTAGTCAATTTAATCAATCCTAATACATAACTGGACATATTTTATCAACCATGAAATAATTGTTTCTAATTTAGGCACAAGGCCAACAATCCGCAGTACTTGACTGGTACTTTATTTTATCGACCCCGGAAGGATGAAAGGCAAAGTTGACCTCGGCGGGATTTGAACTCAGAGCGCAGTGAGACAGAAAGAATACCGCTAACGACTCAGCCAATTCGCCGAATAATAATGATGATTTCTTTTATTTTCCCCCAGGGCGGCAGATGAAGGGACAATCACACAAAAAAAACAGACATAAAGTGTGGAGGTTTACACAAAAATCGAATAAGGAAAAAAAATGAAATACATGTATACAGCTTCATAGTTGGCTCTTGCTTCTCTACGTGTAGCAGCAACTGGACATTCTTCCCTGGGCCACTAGTCTCATGACCTTTCCTTCCGCACCTACATCGGGCACACAGTTCCGGAATTGACCCTGTCGTCTTCGGTGTTCATTTGAACATGTATATCCATACAGATACCTTCCGACCACTTATTGTTTTTAATTACCTCGGCACTCACCACCTATTCACAAAAGTGACGACGTAGCCAAAGAGTCAGCGTCACTGCCAACGCCCCTGACTGAGACTCTTGTATTCCACCGACCCATATATTGCGGTACCAGTCTGTGGGCAGATG
Source organism: Muusoctopus leioderma (assembly GCA_027124095.1). Classification (NCBI taxonomy): domain Eukaryota; kingdom Metazoa; phylum Mollusca; class Cephalopoda; order Octopoda; family Octopodidae; genus Muusoctopus; species Muusoctopus leioderma. The sequence continues at coordinate 8,545 of JAOPJM010128017.1, forward strand.
TATGGCTCACCAACGCTGCCTGTCGCCTCGCCTCATCTTCGGTCTCGAAGACCAGGCATACACTCCCATATGCTCTGCTTCGGTTGATGGAAACCATATCGTTCTATCGCCTCACCTCATATTTGGTCTCAAAGACCAGGCCTACACTCCCATATGCTCTGCTTCGGTTGATGGAAACCATATCGTTCTATCGCCTCACCTCATCTTCGGTCTTGAAGACCAGGCATACACCCCCATATGCTCTGCTTCGGTTGATGGAAACAATATCGTTCCATGCATCGCCCAGGGCCTCCTCCAACTGTTCTTTTGAGGGCATAGGAAAACTCCTGCATTTTTGGCAAGAAAGAGGTATGTTACCTTCCTTCTTGTCCGTTCCTGTATGTATTCCTCGGGCAAGAAGGTACTGTCCTTTGTAACACAATTCTCTCAAGTCATTTTCTTTCTTCGACTTAACCTGTGTCCAGAGCTTCTTTATGGCTCACCACGCTAACAAAAGTCATACTGTTCGATTTTTTTTTTTCGTTTGTGCAAGTTTGCTGTGTCTGCTTGTTCGTATTTGAACTCAGAGCGCAGTGAGCCGGAACGAATACTGCAATGTATTCTGTCCGACGCGCTAACGACTCTGCCAATTCGCCGCCTTTGTAAGGAAGGCGTGCGATTCGCTACAGAGAAATTATATATTTATAAATATACAATACCTGACTTGCGTCTCGCAGCCCTCCCACACAAATATCTTTCTTTCCCACTGTCCCCCTCTCTTTCGTTCTCTTTCTATTTCTGTGACCCTCTCATAAGTATAATTGATTGTGTTTTTGCTCTATCTTTCACTTAAGTAATAATACCTTGTTTAACCGTCATATTAATATTTATATTCAAATGTTAGGATCTTAGGATTTATAAGCCTCAGTGTTTTGAGTATTTTTTTATAAGTTTAACAGTTTGTAGTTTATTATAAAGACGTCAGTCGTTTCGAATAAGGGTAACGCGATACTCGTAGTAAACAACAATGAAAATTTAACATTTTGCTATTATTATTATTATCAATAAGGCGGCGAATTGGCAGAGTCGTTAGCATGTCGGACAGAATACTTTACGGTATTCGTTCTGGCTCACTGCGCTCTGAGGTCAAATCCCGCCGAGGTCAACTTTGCTTTTCATCCTTCCGGGGTCGATAAAATAAAGTACCAGTCAAGTACTGGGATTGTTGGCCTTGTGTCTAAATTAGTGGCCAATAAAAGAAATCATTATTATTATCATCATCACTTTAAAATATAAAATTTTGGAGGATTGGTTGAATTTGCATCCCCATAAGTCTTTTCGTGGCTGCAATAAATTCATTTATTCTATTTTATCGTCACTAAAACTACAATGAAATTAAAATAAAGCAACTCAATGGAACGCAAAAGAAAGAAAAAAAAGCCGATGCCAATTTTGGAATGATTGATTGATTGTTTAACTTTGCTTTTCCTTTATTTTTACTTAGGTCATTTCGGAATTCGAAAACAAAAAAAAAGCTAACACATTTTCCTCCCTTTATTGTACCCGGTGACCTAAAATTTATACAATGCAGTCTCGTAAAATTTCTGTTTGTTGAGAATATTTAAAAAAAGGTCAGCCGGTTCGTTTATTTGAACATAGATCAAACTTCCCCTTTTATATAAAATAAGTGGAGAAGAAAGATAGTGTTTTATCTACGTCTGCTTATGTGTGTGTGTGTGTGTGTGTAGGAATGTGTCAGTGACAGATAAAACTAGAATCAAAGACGAAATGATTACATTAATTTTATTGGAATGAACAAGAAATACCATTTCTTTTATTCTGTTATTGGTTTCAGTCATTGTACTGCGGCCATACACGGGCACCGCCTTCGAGGATATTTTTTTTAGTCAATCATATCGAACACAGTACTTATTTCAGTCTGGTACTTATTTTATCGATCTCTATCGCTTCGCTTATTACCTTTTGGACGTAAAGGGACGCATCGTTTTACACCGGTGTACACACAAACACACACACACACACGAGAGAGAGAGAGATTTATATATAAACTCTCTCTCTCTCTAACGAACCTATGTCTTGCACCCTCAAACATACTTTCGGTGGACGCATATATGTTACTGCGAACTTGTATGTATAAATTTCTTATATATATCATCATTATCATCGTTTTACGTCCGTTTTCCATGCTGGCATGGGTTGGACGGCTGATTTTGGCCTGCGTCGCTTCCTCATTGGAGTCACCACTCTCCTATACGGGTCAGCGGCCCACGTCTCGCCCGTATGTTTCATTTGGCATGGTTTCTATGGCTGGATGCCCTTCCTATCACCAACCACTTTACAGAGTGTACTGGGTGCGTTTTATCATGACACCGACACTAGAAAGGTTGTCATGCCCATGGCACAACTAGAGAGCCCTCTCTGCCCTACATTTTCACTTTATAATAACTTTAAAAAAACAAAGCCTTATGTTAATATTATTTCTTTTAGTATAAACAGTTTAAAAGTGCAATAAATTGGTTTGCCAAACTCTCACGTTTGGGATAGAACCCATCAATGAAGGTCTCTGCCCAAAATGTAAGACTGTTCTTCTTCCTCATGGCAAACTAATTTATTCCACTTATAAACTGTTTATTACTCACCAATTAATTGCCAATACAGTCCAAATCCCGTTTATTTAATTTTTTTTTTAGTAATTTATGGACCCTCCTGCTACTTCACCATTGAAAGTGTAAATGGCTGAGTGATAGGGTTATTAGACAACTAACCGAGAAGTCAATACTTCACATCCTATTGTTAGTACTGTGTAGTGTCCATGGTTAAGACACTTCACTCTGGAAAGTGTTGATCCATCTTGCTGATCCATCTTGTTGATCCATCTAACAGCTGACAATAGGTATTGATTGACTGCATGGTGGAGAATAAATTTCCACTTTTAACTCTTAACATCCTGCTAAAATATTTCTAAGTCTTGTCATGACTGAGCAGAAAATGCCTAAAAATGGGGTTTTTTGCAGCTTATTTCTTATGAAATTTACAAGTAGGAAATACAGGTGCATGAAATGTTTTCACACAAAGGTATTTCACTTTCACCATATATATATATATAAATATCATCATCATCATCATCATCATCATCATCGCTCTCACATCCATTCCTCCACGCCAGCACGGGCCGGACGGAGACCTCCCGAGGCAGCACCCCACGGTCGGATGCCCCTCCTGTCACCAACCATACCGATTAACTATGGGAATATATATATATGGGAATATATATATATGGGAATATATATATATATGGGAATGTATATATATATATAGGTGCAGGCATGGTGTGTGGTTAAGAACTTCACTTCGTAACCACGTGGTTTCGGGTTCAGTCCCACTGCGTGGCACCTTGGGTAAATGTTTTCGAATATAGCTTCAGGCCGACCAATTCCTTGTGAGTGGAATTGGTAGACAGAAGAAGCCTGTCATATATATATATATGTATGTATGTGTGTGTGTGTGTGTGCGTGCATGTCATCGCTTGATGCTGTTTATCGCTGAGACCGACCGGTGACATTTGCTTATGTCTCCAATAATCAGATGCTCAGCCGTTCGGTGATTCAGTGTTGTGATTCCCATACTAAATCAGTATGGTTGGTGACAGGAAGGTCAGCCGACTGCAAAACTCTGCCTCAAGAAATCTCCATCCAACCCATGCTAGCACGAAAAAACAGACGCAAAAACAATGATGATGATGATGATGATATATATAGTTCAAGGAATCTTATGAATTTGGTGATGCAGTACCTTGTGGAACCATGTCCTACAGTATGTTAAGAGTTAAGCAAACAGCAGTACAGTAAAATTGACAAGATATATATATATATATATATATCTTCATCATTTTCTATCTACTTGTTCATGCATGCATGGGTTGCACGGGTTCTTTCCAACACAGCGTCTCACCACTTCTCTTGATCCTTCGTCAACTCCTTTCTGAGATTCAGCATCCTGAGTTCTACTTCTACCACCTCTACCTATATCTTCCTTGGTCTACCTCTTCCACGCTTTCCTTCCACCTGGATCACTTGGCACTTCTTCACCCATCTGTCATCATCCATATGCATTACATGTCCATACCAACGCAATCTTTTCTCTTGTGCACTACATATATTTCCTCTAATACCCAGTTTTTCTCTTAACTCATCTGTGCCTCGTCGTTCATGCACATTAACATTACACATCCAGCAGAGCATACTTGCTTAATTTCTTATATATATATATATAATTTTTATCCATTGAATTTTAACTCTTGAGAGGATTTGAGCCCAGCAATGCAAACTAATGAAACCTTAGTCAATCTCATACAGTGCCCTTGATGTACCTCACCGTGGTACCTATTTTAGAGCCAGATGCTCTGAGCCAGCAATAATTCAGTGCCTTTGCCAAGGACACGGTACAGTGCTGCTGGTAATGAAATAATAGTCCATCCCTCTTCAGCTAGTAGAGCCCCCCCCCCCCCCACACACACACACCCACACTGATAATTTGGTTAACTGAAACTGTCTAATGAGACCAATTACCGATAAATAAATATACAAACAAACAAACAAACAGACAAATAAATAAATAAATAAAGAGAATGAAACAAGAGTAATCTATTCTAATGAAAACTTCATGGAAATAATTGCTTTGGAGCATAAAATAGAAATGGCAAAATTACTTCATTTGGAAAGGATTTGGTCGGTCTCTTAAAAGATTGGCCATGTTTATACCAAAAAGACAAACTCTACATAACAAGACACTGCATGTTAAGAATAAGCATGTGACTGAGACTGATTGCATTTGTATTATTTAGTTAATTACATCTTGTAGCACATAACGAGCAGATTGCAACACGAGTGAGTGTAAAGAGCGTTTTGGCATTATATAATAAAAGAAAAGTGTGTCTGTCTTTCTATGTGGGTATCATCATCATTTAACGTCCGTTTTCCATGCTGGCATGGGTTAGACGAGTGATTTCGGCCCACATCGATTGGTTTCTACGGCTGGATGCCCTTCCTAACACCAACCACTTTACAGAGTGTACTGGGTGCATTTATCGTGGCACCA
>JAOPJM010128109.1:0-13639 GCA_027124095.1 Muusoctopus leioderma
AATGAAGGCGGATACATTGAAAAATAATTTGTAACATGTTTCTGTACTAGTATTGAGTGTTGTTTAATATAATTATACTAGTGTCTTATCGAGTCTTGGAGATTATTGATCGAACCTCGTATATATATATATATATATAAACACAGACATATAATTAATTTACTGTATTCTTCAGACTGCTATCATTATATGCGTATATACTTTGTGTATCCAATATGATTGTCATGATATAATTTTATAGGTTTCTCATTCTGATTATCATTTCCAGCTTTGGAATATTTTTTCATTTAGGTAACTTTACAATTTCTGCATCTTCTATTATTTTGATTGCTGTGTTGTGTGTGTTACATCGTCACAGGGTTAAAGGCTAATTTTTGTAAACTAGGCATCTTTTTGCTATTTAAGTGTTGCTGCCTGTTTTTTCGTTTTTATTTAACGGACAGGTGATTAAATATATTATTGATCAGTATACTGGTTTCATTATATTGAGTGTAACATTTTTTGTTTAGTTTTCAATGTCTAATGTTTTTTTTTTTTTTACTGTCTATGAAATATTTTGTGGAAGGTCACAAAACGATCTTTCTATTTGAGGATGGAAGGTGGGAGGAAGTAGCTTTATTTATCTCATACCATCCTATAATAAATTAGGTATAGGGTGACATAACAATGTCTTTAGTGTGTTGCACATACAGACACGCATATATATATATATCTATATATATATACATACATACGTACAGTGTGTACATGTTTGAATGTATAACCTATATACATCATTCTCTCCCCTTGTTGGCAGCGACTGGATGGGTTTGGTTATGAAATATAGTCACATTATACACATCTTCGAAGGAAACAACTGCACATACTTGATAAGAGGAGCCCAATAAATAACTAGCATATATATATACGTCTTTATTTCATGGTAAAACAATCGAGTTTAGGTTAGTTGTATGTATTTTATTCATTTATCGAATTAAAAAGCCATCTTTTAAATACGTGAGTAGACCGTCTTCGCCTATATTGCTTATATATGTATATACATCTGTTAGCTCGCACAGTTCGCTGTAGGCATGAATATATTAGCGGAGTTTGTTTCGTATAATCTATTTGAACAGGAGCGAGGATGATATAATAATGATGATGATTGCGGTGGATTTGTTACATAAATAAAAAAAAATAGCCATCATTGTTATCATCCTAGCAAACGAAGTTGTGCCGTTTATGAATTATCCTAAGGATATTAGTGACGTAACTAGAAATTGGACTCAATTTTGTGAGAACTTTATCACGGCGTCTTTTATAATAATGAAGGCAGAAGGCTTTTAGGTTTATGGGAAATAGGATGCTGTGACTTTTTTTTACACCTGAGGTCAGTGAAGAGCTTCAAATTGGAATCGAAAACTGGTTGAGGAGGGACTCAGCTCGTCCGGAACTTTTTACTGTACAGTAGCCGCCATAATAATAATTGTTTTTGTATTCTATTAATAATAATCTGAAGTTCCTGTTGCATTTGACTGAATTGTAGTACAATTTTAGCATAATTTTTAACTGAAGATGGTAATCTTGACTAATTAATTTTTTTCTCTCTCAATGCTATCCCTTTTACGTAGTTAATACATGTGACGACTGAATTTCCCCTTTTCTATTTTAAATATATAACCTCTTGTCTTATTTATAATAGATTTAGTTTCATTTTCGTACTAACATTATTTTTTTGTTCTGCTGTGTGAGAGAGAGCTAACTAGCCCGGTCCATGTACTGTTGTGTGTTATGTATATGCATAATTTCACCAATGAGGTGGCGCTAGCTACCATGATGTCATGTCTGTCTCTTTTAATCAGCCAATATATAAAGCGAGAGAGAGAACCAACTAGCATTAACTCGACTACTAATATACCAACTCCATGTATGTTATAACAATCAATCTAAACAATTCCAATTGTTCGTGATAGTACATCAAGCCGTACTTGCTGATGCTAAAATCCTTTCAAATCTTCCTTTAACTTAGCTTACTTCACACATTCATTTCAACTTGGCTAGAATTGTTTCAATTCGATTTTTTTATTGGGCTTATGTTAGTTTGATAGCTTGGCATTTTAGAGAGAATGTTATCTCATCAAGCTATGTTAATTTTCCCTTTAGTTGCTATATTATTATTATTATTATTATTGTTGTTGTAGTAATTGCTAGGGCAGTGGTAATGCTGCAGACGGTTAAGGACCAGTGGTTGATGATGTTTTCAGTCAACAATATCTCTTGCTCGATTTTCATATTTCCGTAGTTGACGAATTAAGTACCAGTTATATACACTGAAGTAGAAATTATGAACCACTCCCCTTCAAATACTGGGTTTGTACCTGGTGAAGAAAACTTGATTGTTGTTAGGTTATCTGTATGAGTGTATTGTGGTGTAATATCCGTTGTACGAACTGCTCAAGCTGATAACCTGATTTCATTCAAACACGTTTCCTCAAATTAGGACAATGTTTGAGCTTGAGTTATGTATATATATATATATATATATTTTTAATAAGACTTACAGGATTACTTTTACAAAACGTTCTCGTTGTGTCAGGGATATGAATTTATTTCAACTTTTATCTTGCTTCTCCGAGATTCCATTATCTTTATCTTCTCGTCTGTCAGATTTGACACTTGAACATTTTTCAATAAATTACTTGCTTTCAAATAAACCTTATTCAGTTTAGTACTTAATAATTATCATCATATGATATTTTTTTTTGCTGTTATTTTAAAACCTGGTGTATCTGCCGTACGCCTAAAGCTTAAATTCACTGAAATCTTGTTTGCACTTGTTTCCAGTCATGACAGGACTTGTTAGATTTGTGGATATGCGTGCGTGTATGTTTGTATTATCATATGCACTGCACCTCTAACTTATAAAACATCGAATTAACAATATTCATATTTTCTCCCTCAGTAAGATGGTTTTTCTCGACGCTTGTTTCACTTGAAAAATATTTCTAAATCTTTGGTGATTTATTATGTAAATTAGCGAATGAAATACTTGACCTTTGCATGTGTCTTTCCAGTCTTTGCCATAGATACAACAGTGACACGATTACGAACCGCTGACCCACACAGTATTGACTTGGCCATATCTCATATAATCACTATTCGCCTGTTGAAGTCAAACTATATAATTCTTTTTCTTTTTGCCTGCAGTCATTTAAAAAAATGTTTTTTTTTGTGTGTGTGAGGGTATTGGCAGTTGACTATATTTTGTGTCAGTTTAACAAAGCTTTGAAATTTGTTTAGGTTAGTGAAGTGTTCAGTTTTTGAAGAGAGGGTGGAATTTTTTATTTTTTACAATTTTTAGGAGCTCATTTTTTACCAGACACATTCTTTGCAAGTGGTAGGTACTTTAAATTGGTCTACTTCAGTCTCAATCAAGCTTGTTTGTCAATTTCAGTGAATCATTTCAACTATAACCGTTTCTTTGCTATACTTTGTCAGATGTGAAATGTTGATTTAAATGATGTCTTCTCCACTAACAACAGGCTTATAATACTGTGCTTATCTCTATCTCAGTAGTTCCATGAGATGAGTCTCTCTTGGAATAGGAAACTCGTCTGTTTCAGGCAATATTCTTACCAAACATTAGGTAAAGTGAGATATGTAGAATTGCCCTGCTTTCAAAGATGTTTCCAGTATGAACTCATGACACAGAATTTGGTGGTCAATTTTCTCAGCTAGCATACACTTATCGGTACTCATGTTGCACATCAGTGCACATGTTGTTACTTAACTCTGTCAGCCATGATCAAAGGCATTCCAGCCGTGACCATCTCATCTTTTATTCAGATAGTGTATTTTGGACCACATCATCCATTGTCTTTTCTCTCTGAGGGAGATTTGTTATTTCTTGCAGAACAAGCAGCCATATAGAGGCTTCCTCATTGGCTCAGCAGTGAATATGTAGCTAGCTTAAGTAACTTGAAATTTCATTTGGTTCATTTGCATAGTGTTTGCTTGCATAAATGTTGAGAAAATTTTTAAAAAAAAATCTTAAAACAACTGATACAAATCTTAATCAGAAGTTGACCTAGCAGTGTTTTTGAGTCGTGAGGTTTGACCTAACACTGTTTTTGAGTGGTGAGGTTTGACCTAACACTGTTTTTTGATTTGTGAAGTTGACCTAGCAGTGTTTTTTGATTTGTGAAGTTGACCTAGCAGTGTTTTTTTGATTTGTGAAGTTGACCTAGCAGTGTTTTTTGACTTGAGAAGTTGACCTAATAATGTTTTTGATTTGTGAAATTGACCTAGCAGTGTTTTTTGACTTGAAGAGTACCTAGCAATGTTTTGAGTAAATGTCAGTTGTGAATTCTAAAAAAAAATTATTACAACTTGATAATCTTTTATCCAAAATGCTTGGAACCGGAAGTATTTTGGATTTTGGAATGATATGAGTGATATCTGCCATTCGCCTAGGCAGTGAATTGGTATAATTGTTAGAACATCAGGGAGAATGCCTTGCAGTATTTGTTCTGGCTCACTGCGCTCTGGATTCAAATCCTGTGGAGGTCAACTTTGCTTTTTGTCCTTTTGGGGTAGGTAAATAAAGTAGAAGTCTAGGGCAGTGGACCGGTGGAATCGTTAGAGCGTCGGACGGGATGCCTTGCATTATTTGTTACGGCTCTTTGCATTCCGAGTTCAAATCCCACCGTCGCCTACTTGGATGGTAGACTTAATCCATCGCCTGGTTTAACATCATCACGTAGCCCTTGTGCCTTTAGTGGAGTCCACCCTGTTGCAAGCATTCAGACCAGGTCTCCTGTCTGAGGATACTGAAAAAAGGGTGATAGGCAATGCCTTTCTTCCTGACTAAGTGATTAAAAATAAAATTAACAAGGGTTTTTGTTTGACATAGCAGTCTTGCTTTGATTTCTTGTTTTGTGATATATGCTCGCTGCTCTAGTCCATCAATAAGTTCATCACACATTTTCACCATGTTATCTATGGGCATCTTTCCACTGTGTTAACCATGTTATCTTCATCATAATCGTTGTCATCAGGCTCACCTTCAATATCCACTTCCTCCAGCATATTGACATATTCTGATGGTATCGCTTTTATGTATGTAAAGAGGTCTAACATCATCTTTTCCTCACTTGACACACGGAATTCTTCAAACTCATCACTTTGTTCATTTTCATCACTGAATATATAGTCTCAGGTCAGAGGTTGTGCTAGGCATGCTCAAGGGTGTCTACTTACTTGATCCCATGTAGTGGCAACTGCATGTATGATATCCCTGTACAGTAAACTCCTTTTGGAAGCCTTTTACGCCCATGCCTCTGTTTACTGGTGCCAGCATGCTATTCAAGAAGCTCTACATCACCTGGGAACCTTTCGAGTGCTTTCTGGAATTTTCCATTTGTAGGCTACTCTCATTTGAAAAACTTCTGGGTTTTTGAGGATTTTGGATAAAGGATTATCAACCTGTACTTCCTTTTCATTTGTTAAAACTTAATTACAAGTACATGAATATTTTGGACTGTTTGAATAAAAAAACAAAACAGCATTAATTAAACAATATCCAAATTTCTGAGCTAATCACTTCCCATGCTATGTCTATGGAAAATGAATGCAAGAGTTTGTTAAAAAATATAAAAGAATGTTGAAGTTGTACTTGTTTGGCAAGTGGCTTCATCTGAGCCTGTGTGTTGAAACTGAAACAATTACATCATAGATTCGTTTTAGCCACTTAAAAACACACAAAAACTTATATTTACTTTATGTTTATGTTTTGGAGTCAAAATTTTCGTCGCACTCTTTGCAACCTGGTCATTGACATATTCCACTGTTGCATTGAAACTATGTCAGTGACCAGGTCGCAAAGAGTGTGACAAAAATTTTGACACCAAAACATAAATGTAAAGTGAATATAACAGTTTTTGTGTGTTTTTAAGTGACTAAAATGACTCTTCCATGATGTAATAAAAAAGAAACAAACAAGTAAAGAATAATGGCTCCCTTAGTTATTCAAACTAGTATTTGTCATATTTCTAAGCAAGGCAGACTGAGATAGGACAAGAAAGAGCAATATATCTCACTTGAAAATAGATGCCACTCCCTACTTCATGATAGTATGTTAATAAAAGTTGATCTTTGTATTTGATGCAAAACTGTAAGTTTGCAGAACTTTCTAACTAAATTTGATTGGAAAGAAAATGGATGTAAAATTAAAAAAATGTCAGTTTAACGAAAAATTCTAATGCTAAAATATAAAATCTTGTGATAATTAATGCCTGAAGAAATACTATGAAGGTTTTACAGAGTTTATTATGCCTATTTCTTGACACACGAGTTCTTTATCTTTTACTGGAACTACTATGCATATTATGATGGATTCTCTGTCGGTTTCGATGATGAATGTTCCATTGTTTGATCAACAGAATGACCTACTCATTGAATTAACGTGTAAGCGGCTGAGTATTCCACAGACATGTGTACCCTTAATGTAATCCTCAGGCCGAATCAGTGTGAAAAGGCTGGACCTTTGAATTACAGGTACAATCCATCCAACAGGCTTTATATACAGTTTCTGTCTACCCAGATTCACTCACAAGGCTTGGGTTGACTCAAGGCTATAGTAAAGACACTTGCTCAAGATACCATGCAGTGTGATTGAACCTGGGACCTCGTGATTTTGAAGTGAGCTTTTTAACCATTCAGCCATGCTGCGTTATACTAGTTCATTATTTGTAGCTATAGAATCTATAGAGAAAGTTTATAATATTAATGTTGTGTCTGTGCTTGTTATTCATTATTTATGAATAGAAAGTAAGTTAATGCAACAGTAACTGCTTTGGCTACAAATAGACAAAGAATCTGGGTTGGTGTGTCCTCTCCTGGATAAGGCAATTATAATGAAGAGTTAATATTAGCATATGTTGCTCACTTGTTCACTTAATTTTTAATTTGTGTAGAAACTCTTTGTATTAACACTTTTGATACCAACCTACCTGCAATTGCCCCTGGTTCTATGATACAAAAATGTCTTTTTTGAAGTGTTTATTAAAACCTTCCATCACAATTTTATGTAAGAACTTTCCTTTCAGTTATGTTCTAAACAAATTCCTCCAAAGTCTTGGCTATTTTCAAAATTAATTGAAACACATAAGCAGTGTATTTCATTGGAAATATAGTAACACAAGGGTTAATGTTGGTTTTATGATATGTGTTACTAGTTTTAATATCAGACAAAATTCTGTTGTAAAACAATATTCATAATTATTAAGAATTTTAAGAATAGGTTTGTCCAACTAAACAAAAATATTAAACTAGTAACAAGGATGTCATAAACTACCAACTTTATTTCAATGAATTTCTACATACATAAAAAATTAAGCAACATATGTTTAACTTATTCTCCATAAAATTTGTTTTTGTTTGAGAAAGTTCAAACACCATTTTTTAGCCGAATGTTTAATTTTCAGATGGAATAGCCTTTTCTAATGTAAGCTGAAGACGTACATATCTATGTACCATTAACATTAATAAATATTAGCACCATCTCTTTGCATTAACTGATACAAAGTTGTCTTTGTAGTCTCACAATATCTTTTGTTAAATCTTTCTAGGCTTTGCTTTTTCAGTGCCATTTTTCAGAGTCCTTTGAGATTTTGGTTTCTTTTCAGACTACCCCTGCTGAGAGTCAGGTCATTACATAGATACTAAGAGACAGGTATGTGATTGGCAACAATATTTTGTGCCCTGATGCTTTGAAGTAATCTATCATGGCAATGCTATCAAGGAATCAGTAGACTATTCTGAATATGTATCCCAACAGATACTAATGAGCTTTCACTATATTAAACTCAGTTGCTTGCAGCCACATTTTTTGTCCTGTGTGTATTCCCAATTTTGTTTGGCCACCAAATACCAGGAAGATTGTGTAGTTGTTAGGAGAGAAAAGAATCCGGTTTTCAACCTCATTTCTTGTCAAACCTGCATTGTAAGCAGCACAGGTCATATGAATGTATTGTCAATTTACAGGTGAAGGAAGCTATGCTCATGAGCTTACATTTCAGTCATAGAGGCGACATAAATTTGAATGCTGCTGCTACTGCCAGCTTTTCCTTTAATTTATTATGTCTTCAGTCTTGCTGAGAAGAGATTCAACTTTGTGTTGTCTCCATTTCTTATTAAGCCTGCTTTACAGCTGTTGGTGCTAAATTCCATGTTTTTTGTTTTCATTGAGGAACCATTTTGTGAATACCCCAGAAATAGTCTCTTTCACAATCTGTAGTAGTTCTTCTTTTGCTATTAATATCATTTTCAACTGATTTAAACTTATAACAGTATATTGCTTCTAAGTTAGTCAAGTCTTAGTTTTAACAAGTTTTCTTACTTTTCACTAAAATATATGCAAATTGTTACCTACATTATTTATTTTCTAGTTATCTGTTGGCCTAATTTGATACTCTAAAATATCTCAGTACATCTTACACCTGAAAACAATAATACACATCTCATCATTTACTAATTTATTTGCATTGTTGTCTTTTCTATTGTTATTTTATATTACTGTTTTTTAATGAGGAATCTACAGGTTTGGGCACTTGGGATTCAAGTTCAGAACACTGTCTCTTAATTGATGTTCTTACCTTAATGAAAATTGTCCATTATACATAGACATGTATCAGAGACAAGGCAATTTCTTTTTATTTTATCATGATTGTGAAGTTAAGTTTAACATAAGTCAAAGAAAAATTATCAAAAGTCAAAGTAAAATTTAACAAATTAATAGCAAAATCTTTCAAATAATTTAATTTTTCAATGTTAGAAAGCAACAATTAATTTTTTAATAGAGCTGTAATGATTTTCTTAAACATAAAATTTATTGTTAGGAAATTATTATTTTTTACTAAAATATTTCTTTCTTAACTTTAAGGTGATTGGTTTAAAGTCTGTTAAAGTCCGTGTGTTAAATGCTTAACTGAAAAATAATTTTTTTATTTTCATTCCATGTTTGTTGTTTTTTGTTAGGAAGGATATTTAATTGTAAAGATTAGATCCAGCAGTTCAATGTGCAAATCTGCAGACTTATTTGCATCAATGTTGGATGAACTTTGCTGGTTCAGCCAGCGTTTTCATTTGAATCTTTGTCACTGGTCAGGTCAGACACAATTTAGAGTCAGTCTGCATTCCATTAATGAAAACTGTTACTGTTGTTGATCAGTGAAAGATTTCCCTTGATAACTTAACATGTTTTCAGTTGTCTGTCATTGTGCTGATGTCAACCTAATTATGAGGCTCATTATCAACAGCATTAATGAAGGTTTCTGGAAAATCTCAACATTCATGGCCAAACCTGGTTGGTGTATGGAGCAGTGTTTTTAGATATAGCATATCCATACTCTTTCAATGAGGCATACATGTAGCATTCTTCTGAAACGCTAGTTGCCGAACACCAAGTGACAGGCATCCTCAGCTTACACAGACAGACTAAGCTTAGTTTTAGTGAAAACTTGAGTATGCCAGTTTTTAGAACACATGGAATTTTATGAATCATCTAATCTCTTTTTGGCACTCATAAGCTGGACATCAAATTCGTAATGGCATCTTGAGTGTAGTTTGTGTCTTTCAATCTTGCTCTTAGATTGGCTAGGGGAAAGTAAAAGACCAAGTAAACTGTACTTAAATGTTGTCTATGAGGACATTTCTCTTTGCTTGTAAAGTTAACTGATAAGATCTTGGTTATGGTAGCATTAACTCAAAGCATCCACAAGTTTATTCAGTATGATTTAGGGATCAGCATACAGACTTCAAATTGCAATGCCATCAGTATAGTAAATATAGATTTGTGGTCATTGTATCCCAATCTAGATGAATACTATAGCCATAGTTGAACAAGATTGGAACAAGTGACCAGCCTTACCTAATGTCTCTTATTTCAACTATATACCTTACTACTGTTCTATCCAGTTCATATCTGGTTGGAGGAGAAGAGATTTGACTTCAAAGTGCTTAGGTTTACTGCAAATCATTTTGTCTGTGTGGAGGTACTTGTAAGTACCGGCATGTACTGCTTAGTTCACATTATATTGCAAATATGTCCTGTATGTAGCAAACTCTGCTCAAAGCCAGCAAATAATTAGTTATGGATAACTATAGTTTATGTGTGAAGACATTAAACACTAAAGATTCTCTAACAGTATGTCAAATATGAATTTGGAGTAACATTATTTATTGATAGCATAGAAAAATGGAGGGAGAAAAAACATAATTGTAGAAAAGGTCAGGTTTCCAAATTTAATTTCTAATCTAATTTTAATAGTTATTAACCTAATTATTATTTATGTTCTGTCTGTCATAAGATATTGGAGTATGTATAAAATATGATCTAATTGCTCTCATAGAAACTACTTATGTTTACTATATATTATATTTAAAACTGTTGTTAGATACACTAAAATGATTTATTCAACTTTAATGGATTTGTCTCCTGATATGTTTTGAGAAAATATATTTTGTTTGCTTATAAAGTTAATGGTACAATAAATTTTAAACCTTTTTTCACTAAGAAATGGTTAACATTCTTAAATAAGCCTTAACCACAAACTAACATTTAATAGATACAATGCCCCTCCTTCCAATAAGTTGTCTAAAAGATTATTAAAAAAAAGGATAATTTTACCGTTTAGATATAATCACTTGATTTCAATGAGATAAGTAATTTGTGTGGCCCAGAATTGGTACAGTTATGAGATGAAATTATATCAGTTAGATTATCTTCCCTCTTCAAGGTAAACTATCAGGCCGAGCCCTTCACCTTAAGAATGACTACTCCTATTTTTGTGACGTAATCATGTTAACACCATAAAATGTTGTAGAGAAATAAGGAAGGAATGTAAACTATGCCCAACCCATTGGCCTGTGAGAACTGCCCAAAATTATCCTTTTAACAATGGAGAGTATCATTGATCCGGTTGTGACTATATGGGGAAAGGCACTGAAACTATTGCAAATATTTTGATGAAAAAAGTTAATCTGGCTGTTCATTTGTGTTTTAAATGACTATCACGATCTCGGGTCAAATTTCTTGCTAAGCATGTACAACAAAGAAATAATACTCCAATATTATTTTATCACCTTGTGTTGTTTATATACATCTTCTTGAATGCCTCCTATAAACCTATAACTGAAGCTATTTGGTACTTTATCTTTTTATATGCAATAATTGTAATACGGCTGTGAAATTTTGATTGATGACTACTTATGTAGCTATGAAAACAAAGAAATAACACATAAAACTATAAAAATAACTAAGCATGTAAGTGCAGGGATATATTTTAAAGATGTATTGTCATTTTGTTTTCATTAAGATCTTAGAAATTCAGGTCATAATTCCTCCTATTTGTTGATCCTATCTTTATATATTTGTGATACATTTGCCCATATATTTTTAAAGTTAGCAAGTAAATGCTATTAGCACACAAGTTAAAAGTTGGACTATTAGATTGAATTTTGAGTTAGAATTTCATCCGACTTGGTTATTATGGCTGTCATTTTGAAACATATTGATTCTCGAGAAAAAAGAATAGCCATTTATCTAAAATGTATGATAATTCTTAAAATATTTTTTTTCTTGATTTTTCTTCAGTGTTCAAAATAGCAAACAAATTTTGAACAAATTCATCTGTTTTTTTTTCATCCTGGAACAATTGATATTAACCTTTTGTGTATTTATTCCCAATTGTCTTTGAGTATCATATTTTTGTATATGTACATAGCACTTGGTCTAGGATTGTGATGTAGGAAATAAGTATGTTTAAGAAACACAAGTAACAAACAATAAAGATTTATGGTTCACCAGAAGATGATAGAAAACTTCCTTATTAACCCTTTTGATACCAAACCGCCTGAAATCACCCCAGATTTTATGATAGAAAACTGCCCTTTTTGAAATGTTCATATTTATATTAAAACATTCCATCATAATTTTATGTAAGAACATTTCTTGAGATATATTCTGGTAATCATCTTAATGGAAAATCTAGTTATTTTACTAAATCCCCACAAATTCTTGATTATTTTCGAAATTAATTGAAACACATGAGCAGTCTATTTCCTTAGAAATATGGTAACAAAAGGGTTAAAGGTATATCTTTGGAACAGCTCTACAGACTGTGAATAGATAAGCGATGAGTCATAACCCCACCCCCCCACCAAACTCAGAAGCGCTACAAAAAGGTCACATGGTTACTGCACTTCCTCAGCTGACTAGGCCACAAAAACAACAACAAAAGAAGCCTGTTAGTTCCCAGGAATATAATTTAATTGAACAATTACTAAGTGAGTCATCGAAGGAGCTCCTACATGTCATTTGACTGGCTAGAAATAGCACCTGAATCACACACACACACACTGCCATTAAAAATAAAAAGGACATGCTGCATAATGTAGTCCTAGATGCACTAAATCTGAATTAAAAATGAGATGGTCATGGCTGGAACATCTTTGATTATAGGTCTGCTGTATCAGAGCTGACCTGGGATAAAACAATAACTAGATATACAATATACAAGTTATACCATGTACTATATATCATATACAAGTTATACCATATACTATATACTAGATATATATCATATACAAGTTATACCATGTATTATATACTAGCGATACCATATACAAGTTATATCATATATTATATACTAGCTATACCATAGACAAGTTATATCATATATTATATACTAGCTATAACATATACAAGTTATATCATATATTATATACTAGCTCTCCCATATACAAGTTATACCATATATTATATACTAGATATACCATATACAAGTTATATCATATATTATATACTAGCTATACCATATACAAGTTATATCATATATCATATCTTGTACACATTGTAAAGTGGTTGGTGATAGGAAGGGCATCCAGTCGTAAAGCCCTGCAAAAACTGGAACTTAGGAACAAGACATGGTCTCTGAATAAGCCCATAATATATATATATATATATATATACACACACACACTTATGTCTGAATAAAAGACAGGATGATCATGGCTGACACATATTTGATCATAAGTCTGCTTGATCAAGCCCAACTTGGGGCTAAACAACAACAACAACAATAATAACGTGAAAATATTTATCAGCAGCCTCTATGACTTGAAGACTTACTTTGTACTCTTTTATCTCCTCCATGAGCACCTCATCAGCAGCACCAGCCATCTCTATTTTCTTTGAGCGCTCAAGCTTACGTCGAAGGCTTGCTACCTCCTCCTGCAAGATCATCAATATAGATTAGTAGCATTGAGTGGTGAATTAGTGAAGTGGTGTTATATGTAAGCAGCAGCAACAATAATAATAATTATTTCTCATATTGGCACAAGGCCAGAAATTTTAGGGGAGGGGGTAAGTCGATTAAATCGACACCAGTACTTGACTGGTACTTTATTTTATCGACCCCAGAAGGATGAAAGGCAAAGTTAACCTCGGCAGGATTTGAACTCTTCAGCGCAGTGAGCCAGAACGAATACGGCAAGGCATTCTGTCTGACGTGCTAACGACTCTGCCATAATAATTGTTTCTAATTTAGGCACAAGGCCAACAATCCCCAGTACTTGACTGGTACTTTATTTTATCGACCCC
>JAOPJM010128405.1:0-13634 GCA_027124095.1 Muusoctopus leioderma
ACTTAATATCAGTGGCCTGTCAATGGGGAACTCAGTCCACACAAGTATCAAGGTATGATATAATATATGTAAACCTATGATAGTAGACATATAAACATGTCATATTTACTTATTTCCTTGTAGATTGAAAAAATGATGAACAGCCTTAATTGATTTTCGACCCTTATTGGGTTCTCATCAGAGGTGTCTACCTAAAATGACCAATCCCAGAGAAACAAGTAGCTAATCTGTTTATATACACATCACATCCAGTAGCTTCAGAGAACTGGAGATATTAATTTGTATGTGCACGTGTGTGCATTTGTGTGTGCTTGACACCGCTTGTCTTGATGTCGCTTATTGCTTAGGCAGCCAGTGATGTTTGTTTATGGTCTACATAAATAATAGGTCCAGCAGCTTAGTGGTTTGACAGGTGAAGATCAATGGAAATTATCATACTTAAAAGTAAGTATGAGTTGGTGACAGGAAAGGGATCCAGCTGTAAAATACTGTCTCAAAAATTTTCCATCCACTCCATGCCAACATGGAAACACAGACGTAAAAACAATGGTGATGATGATGATGATGATGATTTATAACATCAATTTAAATTTTTCGTTGGAGCCATTTCCTTTCACTTACATCAATAATAACCAAAAGAAAAGGTGTGAATGTCACATCGTTCTAATTCCCAGCACTAAAAAGTCTCAGGTTTTAGGTTAAGTCAATTAAATTGACCTTAGTACTTGACTGGTACTTTATTTTATTGACCCCGGAGAGATGGAAGGCAAAGGTTACTGTGGCAGGATTTGAACTCAGAATGTAAAGAGTTGGAACAAATACTGTAAGGCATTTTGTCTGACACTCTAATGATTCTGCCAATTCACCACCCTATGAATGGATATTAATGAATGAATTTCTTAACTTTCTCATGGGAAACTGGTTTACTTAAAATTCTATGATTGATACACAAACATGATTTCTTTAGTAAATAGTGCTGCATACCGTAGCCATAACAAAGTTCCAACCATGTGAAGTAACATCATCTTTCTCAGGACCAGCATACATGGTTTTCAGGTTGGTAATCATTGGTTCTTGCATAGAATCTTTTAACTAAAAGAAAATAGTTTGAAATTAGAACAATTAGAAAATTTTTTTTTTTTAAAGCAAATAGTTGTATCATAAGACACTATTGAACTCCAACAGAGAGACTCAAATGCTTTGGCAACCAAATATTGCCATGTACAAACTTTCTGTAAGTTACTAACGGGTATACCATTATTAAACTAAATAGATAGCAGTAACTTTTTCTCTTTCTCTCTTTCCTTTACCCTTTCATACACACACAAACACACATTTTCTTCTCTCACATATATATATACACACATTCTTGACTCAAATGCTTTGGCAACCAAATATTGCCATGTACAAACTTTCTGTAAGTTACTAACAGGTATACCATTGTTAAACTAAATAGATAGCAATAACTCTTTCTCTTTCTCTCTTTCCTTTACCCTTTCATACATACACATACACACACATACACACACATACACACATTTTCTTCTCTCACATAGATATACACACATTCTTGACTCACTATCTCGATTCCACTCTGAACCTTATAAATTTATGAGGTTTTACATGGAAAGGAAAATGGGTGAATGTGTATGATTAATGCCCAAATTGTACTTGGGGCATTAACCATGAAATATGGGTCTGATTTCCAGGTTCATTTGCTGTTTTCTTTTCTGTTTATTTCTGCTTATTTACTTACAATCTCATTAAATGCACAGACATACATATACATATATGCAACAGATCTCTTCTCAAAACCTATGCTTAATATATAGTGTCAAATACAAGCCAGAGTGTATCTTCTCACATAATCAGAAGGGTATGATTTGACCTGTGCAACTACATTAATGAGAACGGGAGGTAGCTAAACAAATCTGATTATCTTCAACATCCCTCTTTACTATGCATATTGTTAGGAATGAACTGATAAGGTGACCTCGGCAATTGGTTTTGTATGTAATAAATGTTTAATTTACAACCATGTCATAGGAAGCTAGCTGCTATTTGAAAGAAAGCAAGCTGTGATTCTTGTAATAAACTTGAGAAGATTGCAGTTTGTTCTGGTTCTATTAAGTTTCACCTGGAAAGCAGGTAAAATTGTTTCTTTTTTAAAAATATATTTTTCTCCACCTAGAAAAACAGTGTCTCACACACACACACACACACACACAAACACACACACACACATGTATATATCATCATCATCATCATCATCATCATCATCATCATCATCATCATCATCATCATCATCATCATCATCCTCCTCCTCCTCCTCATCGTTTTACATTCGCTTTTCATGCTGGCATGGGTTGGATGGGTGATTTCAGTCCGAGTCAGTTCTTATTTGGAGTCACCACTCTCCTAGACTAGTTGGGGGACTATGTCTCACTCGTACATTCCATTTGGCTTGGTTTGTACGGCTGGATGTCCTTCCTAACATCAACCACTTTACAGAGTGTAATCAGTGCATTTTATCGTGATACCAGTACTAGAGAGGTTGTCATGTTTATGACACGACTAAAGAGTCTTCTCTACCTTACCTCTGTTTAATCGTCAAGCACTTTACATCGTGTACTGGTGTATTTTATGGTGGCACCAACACTTGAGAGGTTGCCTTGTCTACTGTCAGGCTAAATAGTCCTCTCTACTCTACATAGTCTCCGTTCTTTGAAGGCAGACGTGACCAAGAGTGTGAATAGTAAGTGAGTGATGTACGAATGGGTAGGAGGGAAAGAATATGTGTATGGGTGTGATGGAGGAAGGAGCAATTGGAAGGGGAAGAAGAATGGGAGAAAGATAGTGATAGCTACATATTGGGTACTGGTAGGTAGTTGAGTAGGAAAAAAAACAGTATGAGTAGCAGTGGTGTAGATGTGTCGAAAGTCATGTGATGGACGGCAGCAGAGGTAGGTGATGGTAGGTGAGAGTGCTAAATGTCAACTAAGACGCACACGAGGAGAGAGGATGGTGGATAAGTATGGACATATCCGATGCCAACCCAGGCATCATGATAGAAGAGAGGTAGAATGATAAGAGAAGTAATGTGAGGGATAGGAAGAGTGATAATGATAGTGGGTGAGTGAAGATGGATAAACAGGACGAACGCTATCCTCAGTTACACAGGCGGTGTGGTACAGTGAATAGGATAGGGGGCAATAAATCAAAGGGTAATAGGTAGATGAAAACTTAACAGGAGTATACAGGGCAGTGATACATCCAAGCCTCCATCAACACCACTATTTTCTAATGATCATTCTGCCATGCTTGCATCGGTGGGTGGGTCTTCTCCAGCACTGCGTGTCACCAGTCATTGCAGTCCTCATCTCCTTCATGAGGTTCAGCTTCTTGAGGTCAGCCTTCACCACTTCATCCCATGTCTTCCTAGGTCTCCCTTTTCCACGGGTTCCATCTACTTCAAATGCTCGACATTTCTTTATACAACTGGCATCATCCATACACATCACATGACTGTACCAGCGCAGTCTTCTCTCTTGCACACAACATCTGATTCCTCTTATACCCAGCTTTTCTCTCAGCTCATTTGTGCTCCGTCGCTCATGCACACTAACATTACACATCCAACGGATCATGCTCACTTCATTTCTTTCTGACCATCGCAAATCTTCTGCATTCAAGGCCTATCTCTCACTTCCACGCAGTATCCCACTTTCTACACAAGCATCATACAATCTGCCCTTCACTTTGAGAGAGAAACCCTTTGTTGCCAGCAGAAGTAATAGCTACCTGAACTTTCTCGACTGGCTACTGCGCTTCAGAAACACCCTTCTCCTTTGCTAATGAGGTCACCTAGGTAGCAAAAGCTGTCAACTATTTCCAGTGAACCTTCCGTGCATTTGAAGGGAAGTTATTTCGCATGTGTCCTTACTAACTCCTCCTTTGCATCTGCCACATACGAACTTTGTTTTAAGCATTGTTCAACAATGTTTACTACACCTTGATACAGGTATAGCCTCAATTAATAAAAATTAGTGTTCTTGCCATATTAAGTAAAGTAGTTCTCTATTCGATATTTCTAGCATGGCCGAGTTGTTAGAGAAGTTTGCTTCGCAATCTTGAGGTCCCAAGTTCGATCCAACTGCTTGGCATCTTGGGCAAGAGTATTTTACTCCAGCCTCGGATCGACCGGAGCATTGTAAGTGAAATTAGGGTGACGGAAACTGTATGGAAGCTCATCGGATGGATTGTACCTGTAACTCAAGAGTCCAACCTTGTCACATATTTTGTGCAAGCTGATTCGGTCTGAGAATTACATTAAGGGTACACATGTCTGTGGAATACTCAACAATTTACACTATTATTCAATGAGTTGGTTGTTCCGTTGATCGAACAGTTGGAATACTCATTGTCGAAACCGACGGACGATCTATGATTTCTAGTACGAGGTATAATTTTTAATAAATCTTTTGATAGTAAGAGTAAAAGACCCGAAACATTTAGAGACCTCGTTTTTTTAGTACCACCTAACACAAAGAAAAGTATTTAGACAGGACAATAAGGAAAACCTCTATGTGGTCGCTCAACCCGAGAGAACTAGCAGCTAAATCTCCCTCAAATCACATTATAATCTTTTAAAAACGTAAAATAGCTCTAGATACCCCCTACGAAAAGACGGGATGGTCAGGCCATGGCTGGAATGTCTCTGATCCTAGGTCTGCATGATTAGGGTTGACCTAGGCTAAACAACAGCATCAACATGAGCTAACGAGGGAGCCTCTACGTGGTCACTTGACCAGCCAGAAAAAGCAACTAATTTCCCTCAAATCCCACCCCACCATCTTAAAAAAGGTCTCATTGGATAATGTGGTCTTAGGTTCCCTACACATAAGAGACGGGATGGTCACGACTGGAATGCCTTTGATCATAGGTCTGCTCAATAAGGGCTGACCTGGGCCTAAGCAGCAACAACAACTACAAAAGATTAAAGTTTTAGAAAAAATCAACATATAATCGCCTCTTCATCTTCACACACACACACACACACACACACACACACACACACACACACACACACACACACACACTACTACTATAAAGTTGCTCTAAAACATTCGATTGGCTATCTAAATATGAATTGTTAGCAGTAAAACGAAAGTGAAAGGTACCTGATTTATTTGTATCTGTAAAATTATTGTCACTGATGGCTGGCGTTCCTACTAACAACTGCTAAAATACGGCACCGTAAATCACAGTCTTCATTTAATAGATCCCAACAATGCAACGTTACACACGAACACCATAAAAATGGCATGAAGTACATGGAGTTTACCTGGCATCGTTTTCACAAACATAATGTATTCATGTCATTCATCAAATGCATTAGAGATTACTATCCTATATAATTATTTTATTTCAGTTTAGGGATTTTAAGAACAAATAATTTACAAATAAGCATTACACATAACTATTAGGATTTTAACAAAAAGAAATTACAAATAAATCATTTGGATTTTATAAATGTAGAAAAATCAAGTACACTTTCATTTTATTGCTGAGTATTACTGATTATAATTTCCTTTCACTCACTTTCTTTGATTTTGTAGTCAGCCATTTTATGTGCTTAAATCGAAATATCGCTCGACTTTCTAATGCTATAAAAGCTAGTTCTTGAGTTTGGATATGTTCGTATACTATAAAGAGAAGAGAAATGTGACGTTTTGGGGCTGTCCTTTTATCTGAGAAAAAACGTTTTCACCCACTGTTAGACGCTGGGACAGCCCAGAAACATCAGTATCCTCTTCCCACCCCCCACGTCATACGAGCCTATCCAAACTCATGAACTTCTCTGAATAATTTTTGCCGACGCAGATTACCACCAGTTTCCCTGGGCTCTGTTGTTTTTTTCAAAACAGCTAGGTCAAACTACTGTATATACAGTATATATAGCCTCTTAGAAGCAGGGAGAAGACACTGGATTCTGTTGTGAAAGATTGCACTTAAATTAGGTTCAGTTTAATACCCTAGATTCATCTGCCCTGTCTACACGTCAGATTTTCTCCCCATCC
Source organism: Muusoctopus leioderma (assembly GCA_027124095.1). Lineage (NCBI taxonomy): Eukaryota > Metazoa > Mollusca > Cephalopoda > Octopoda > Octopodidae > Muusoctopus > Muusoctopus leioderma. The sequence continues at coordinate 6,081 of JAOPJM010128405.1, forward strand.
AACCAGCTTGTTGATTCAATTAAAAAAAATGTGAAAATGTTATCTGCGTTACTTAAAAAGAAAAAAAGAATGAACAATTAATATAAAACTAAAAAAATCAAAAGCGGAAAAGGAAAAAAAATTAGTAGAGTTATGTAAAATGTCACTCACTTCTTTCTTAACTGAAAACAGCAATATCACAAAGCCAGTTTCTGCTACCATCACGCAGGTTAACAATAATCCGTACTGTAAGTTAAGACGAATATAACAAAAATCAAGCATTGAATATTTATATTTAATGAATATAATTAATAGTTTAGATTTCAGGATTCTATTTCAGATTTTGTTAGAAATAAAGATTGGTAACAGACTGAGGTGGTAAGATTCCGGCCTATTAGTAGCAGGGACAGCAGTTATTATACCGACACTGGTGCTGTACTGCAATCAATATCACATTTAAAAACCACGCTGGACAAGTTTATCTAAATGTGAAATAGTTACTTCTGAATAGTCACTAAGGCTGTGACATGCCCCGAGTTGTCACCATAGCTATCAAAGATCAGTAATTTTCATTAATACTAATGATTTTCATCTCATTACGGTTATAGTTTCAATTGATTAAAAATTCACTAAATCTATGGCGAAACATACAAAAATTGTTTTTTCTTTGTCCACAAAATATCCTCGTAAAATAGGACTGCCTCTGATGCGGAGTCACGTCTTATACACCGGAAAATACGATATATTTCTATGAATCTCCAATAATTATTAGATTATCTCCACTCAGATGTTACTTAATGGGAGGAAACATGCATGGAATTTAACTGGCAAATAGTAGTATACTGTACAGTCGCTTTCAGTATAGACACAGCAGTAACCAATTTTAAAATAACATAAGAACGATTTTCAACCCCGTATCGGAGACATATAATCAAACTGAGAAATGTTGCTTAGCCGGTACCATAATATTGATTTCTAATATAGGGACAAAGCCACAAATGTGGACGAGGGGTATAGTCATCATATCAACCCAGTATTGACTGTTACTTTATTTTATAGACGCCGGAAGGATGAAAGACAAAGTTGACCTCATCGGGATTTGAGAGCTGGTCGCATAAATATTGATTTCCATCTAGGGATAAGGCCTCAAATTTTTGGGGAGTGGTATAGGCGATTATAACGATCCTTAGTACATGACAGCTACTTATTTTATCGAACCCGGAAGGATGAAAGGCAAAGTTGACCTAAGTGGTATTTGAACTGAGAACATAAAGGGCTGTAACTAAATACCGTAAGGTATTTTGTCCAATGCTTAACTGATTCTGCCATAATATTAATGTATCAAAGTGTTAATCACGAGATACCGATTCAATTCCCACCAGGCACCGTCTGATTTTTCTTTTCTTTCTTGATCAAGTCCGATACTCATCTTTAACTTTTTGAATTGGAAATTTCTGGTCAAACTGCGCCATTACAGCATGTGTCGACGGTGCTCTAAGGTGTGCTCCAGGGTTCGGTTATGTGACCCACTCACTTTCTTCTCTACATTAGTGACTACATAAATACACTCCTATGCGAATGATACCACTCTTCACAATTCGATTAACTCGAGACGAGGGAGTCTCTATGTAGTCTGCCCGACCTGCTATAAACAACAGCCAAATATCCCTCAAATCATATACTACCATCTTAAAAAAGGAAGGACATATAGGAAAATGTAGTTCTACGTATATAAAAAGATGGGAGGATCGCGGCTAGTACGCCTTTCATCATTGGTCTGTCTGCTTGAACAGGGCTGATCAGGAGGTAAACAACAAACAACAACAACAACCCGATTACCTTTCGCATGCAGATCCTTATTTAATTTTATCGATGGAAACTGTTATCAATGCCACTGATGAGGCAATAATAAAAACAATACCTTTATACTTTCTATTAAATATTAAATTGTGCACTAAGCAGCTGAGATATAGGGGAAATACATATCTGTACTGTAAAAGTACAATATTTTAACTGTAGCTACGTAAATGTGTAAATATACATGTTGACAAATGTAAACATACGTCTTTTCAATGCATTTGTCTATGAACAGAAAAAGAGTGAACTATCTGACTTGAGTTTCGACTCTAATTGGAGTCGCCGTCAGAGGCCATGTACACCTCATTCTGTCTGTAAATAAATATACAATTAATGGCTTTATAAACCCACTATATATGGTAGTGTCAGCGAATTGAAAATACCAATTTGCATAGTATTAGTGACTATACTGGTAGTTAATTCCATTAAATATCAAATTGTGCACGCACTAAGCAACTGAGATATAGGATAAATACATATCTGTACTGCAAAAAAGTACAAGATTTTAACTGTAGCTACGTAAATGTATGAATATATACTTTGCCAAATGTAAACATATGTCTTTTCAACGCATTTCTCTACGTACGATTTCTTTTTCTGTACGATTTCATTTTCTGTACACAGAGAAATGCATCGAAAAGACATGTTTACATTTGTCAACATGTATATTTGCATATTTATGCAGCTATTAAAATCTTGTACTTTTACAGTACAGATATGTATTTATCCTTTATGATTTCAATTTTCTAAGTAACCATGGATATATGTTTCCTAAAGCAAGTTGACTTATCTAATTTGCAAGAAATAGAATCATGCTCGGTAGTTAAGACCTTTGATGTGACTATAATGACAGAGTTAGAAAACATCACATTAAACAGTATAGTTAGGTTATACACACACATACAACATTAAGAACATGAAATAGAATAAAATAGTGTACTCACAATAATTAGTAACGTCCTACTTTGACAACAGCCGCCACAACAACCTATCAACGCGATGAAGAGGAGACATGCTCCGGTTACGATGAATCCCAATGCCACATTGTGTGTGACATTGACATATCTGTCAAAATTCGGCATATCCGCTTCAGATATTGCCTCTGCCATCGTCAGGTAAAGTGGTTGTAACTGTGACTCCATTTTGGCTGAGCCATATTTAACAATAATTCCACCCAGGATCAATGTACCGCTAATTATCTGTAATATTGAAGACGAAATCCCATTAGAGAGAAATATTCACCAAACAATATATTTTTTTATACGAACATTCTGAAATTAAGATAGTTTCTACAAGCATTCTACAAAGGTTGATAAAAAGAACATATCGAACTAATGAGGGTGTTTCTATACCAGGGATGAGGAACCTCACGCCCGCATTAAAATTTGAAACCGCTCCCTGAAGAAGTTCTCAACAAACACCATATGAAAAAAATGAATAACTGTTTAAGCCTTAAGACCAAAGCAGAAATTTATAAGTTGCGTATCTAATGAATACATAAAATTAAAGATTCATTATTTTTTCTCAGCACAGATGCACCCACATAGGTTCTTATGCACTTGCAATTAGCTCCCAGTACTAAAAAGGTCCCCCATCTCTGCCCTACGTGGTTGCTTAACCTGCTAGATCATCTGGGATCAGGAGAGAAACTCCTACCTGGTGGGTCTCCAGGTGGCGGATAGGGGAACGACCTAGTTATAAGGGTTGGCGGCAAATAAGGATCCGCTATTTTGCCAAAGGGCAGCTGTGTTTGGTCCTGGACCAAACACGGGCTGTCCTTTGGTAAGGCAAAGTACCGGGCAGCTACCCTGCCTAAGCTACAGGTGAAACCATGGGAAGCAGCATGGTGGATGTGCAGTCTCGGCGAAAGAGTCATCCATTAACCAACGGTGACACTCACACGATGCTGGGCTGAGGAACCTTTGTAAAGTCAACGGCCAGGATCACCAAATCTCGAAGTGTATTACTGCTAAATTCTATAAGACTTGCCGACCACAGACCTTAGTAAGCTAATGAAAGAATTTGCTAGAAATAGCAACCAAATTTCCTTCAAATTACAACCTACAGTCTTAAAGAAAAAGGATGTGTCAGATATCAAAAATATTTATGAGCTATTGGTTTGAAATGTTTCTCTCTTTTTATTTTTTAAATAATTCTTACAGTTAGCAAACTCTTTAAGTACGTATAGCCACCAAATGCTAAGCTACAATACTTAAGGCACGTGCATTTTTTTAATTCACAACTTAGTATAACTCTATTTCTGCTCATTGTATGTCTATTCCTAGTCTTCATATCTCTATTCCAAGTAACTGTACTTTGATTCCTAGCAACTGTACATCTGTTCTCAACTACGGTATCTCTATTTGTTTTCATTCATCGCACCTCTCGACAAATTCTTTATTGTTGTTCAAACAAAATAGATATAAAATTGTCCCTGGCTAGAATGTCGATGTGACAATTCATTGACCGGCTGTTTTAGATCTATTCGACCAGAAATGGATCCATCTCACTAATCATAGCTTCTTTAAATCTATTTTCAGACACCAAATCTCTATATTACAACTACCTTACCTTTATTTATATTTATATTTAGAAAATGCAACTGTTTCTATTTCATCAATCATCAGAGAGATGTTATAGTTAATGTGCATATCTCGGTTCCAATGGAGTAGCATTTTCGACGTGGAACCATATTCCGAATGGAATGCAAATTGCTCTACCAAATTTGCCCAAGGCACAGTCATTATGTACAAGCTCTCCCCAGAAGTTTCAAATTTCAAGACAATTCAAGTTGAAGCCATTCTGCCACTTCAACTTAAATTACAACATTGAACTTCTATTGAACCAACCATAACAACAACAACAACAACAACAACAACATGTGCATGTCTCAGTATAGTACTCTACTAATTTTATTGGCCTCTAGAGGAGCAAGGTTTCTCAATGTGGGTTCCGAGGAACTCCAGGGTTCTGCGAAAACATTCTGGGGTTCCGCGAGATGAAGTGTCTTTTAATAAATTTTAATAAAATGTTATTTTATTAAAAAAATGGTATTCATGATTTTCAAATATATTCTCTCGCTAAAGCAATTTTTTCTTCATTTAATGTCTTATTCAAATTAGGGTGGCAGAGGTTGTCTGTAAAATATAGATATGGGTTCCACGATTTTTGGAAAACTGTATAAGAGTTCTGTGATAAAATAAGTTTGAGAACCACTGACGTAGAGTGTGGAAAGTAAAGTTAAATCTGGCAAAAATTGAACCCAGTAATGTACTGAGGGCGGCTATATCGACTATTACCCTCCATTACAAAGATCAGCCTGGCTACTTCTTTATTTCCGTTCCGTGCTATACTGCACATCGGTCTGTCTTTGGACGGTTCCTGTAACATATCAGTTTTCCTATGAGAAGAGGTTACTAGCCCCTCGCTCAACCCTTCTCCATTTCTGGAGAAAGGGACGCTGTGAGTGGTTTCCCACGGCCCTTCTCACAGCGCAACGTAGCCAATTCAGAGAGAGTGGAGGGAGAAGAATTGACCCTAGTTCTTGACTGGTACTCTATGTATCGACTCCTGAAGGATGAAAGTCAATGTTGAGTTCGGCGGGATTTGAACTCAGAGCGCAGACAGCCGAAACAAATACTGCAAGGCATTCTATCCGACGCTCTAACAACTCTGCCAATTCACCGGCTTATGATCGGCCTTGCACCTACTTAAAAAAATTCATTATTACACACATCTCATGCAAATGTTTCCCAATATCAAATATTTATATTTTTGGTTAGAATTTTCATATCTAACAAAAAGTGATTATACCTATTGTTATGTTGTGTAACACCAGATCTGTTGTTCCAGTAATACCATGCTTCTGCATAGCTGAGGACCATACTGAACACTCTGACATGCAGTGATAAATAGTATGGGGTACAGTGTAACAGTCTAGACATGTATTATCTTCACTGTCCAGTCTATTTCTGTATGCCTTTAGATTCTGATGGTGGCCACAGTGGAGTCAGGCGAAGTGGATTCTGTCAGAGCGTGACACTTGCTGTTCCCCTGTTCTTATCATTAGAGGTGTTTGGGCGGTGGATTCGCATTCGGTATTTGTTCAGGCTCTTTACGTTCTGAGTTCAAATCTCGCTGAAGTCAACTTTACCTTTCATCGTTCCGAGGTCGATAAACAAAGTACCAGTCAAGTACTGGGATAGATATAATAGACTTACCCCTACCCATAAAATTTCTAGCATTGTGCCTATGTAAGAAACAATTATTAGGGGTGTACACTGCAACACAGTGTATTTGTGGGAAGGAGGGATATTAATGAGGATATGAGGATGCGGCAGTTATTTCTGTGTTTATACGTTTTTTTTTGTTTATCTGAGTCGAGTGGGAGAGATAAGTGTTTTTAGGATGGTGTTGTAGTAGTGTTCTGGTGTGTTGTATATGTGTCTGGGAGTTCGGAGGGGATTTTTCATATAGTGGCAGGGACTGTGAGGGTTGTAGTTGGCTGTGGAAACAAACGGTGCCTCTCAAATGTCCAGGTGGTCTTTCATTTTTAGTATCTTTATTTCGTCGTGTAAGTGGCCTATGTATATGGTCTGTGTGCAACCTGTGATGATGCCTAGCAACAAACTACAATAAACTACAGTCACCATCATGTGAGTCACATGTGGTGATGGTGGTGGTTATTCATGCAACTCTATTGAGTCTTTAAAATACCCTGGACTTCATGTATTGATTCGAGGGAGAGACACACTGCAGTAGAATTATACTCTGCACCGAAAGTCAACTAAATGCTCGTCTGCTTTAAAATGTCGTTGCAGCTTATAGTGGTGATCCACACCACTATGCAGTATCTATTTAGAGCCAGGTGACTTGAATCACTGAGTTAGGTTTTGATCCCGGAATCAAACATAGTGATGGTGACATTATACGAAGCATCGACGACCTCGCAGCTAATTATCCAGTAAATTATTAATTCAATCATCTGCACAGCCGTAGTGACAATATTGACGTAAATTAGCCCCAACTATGGAATTGGAACTTGGTCGTTGAACTGAGTTTAAAGAATTGCAGACACAATAGGAATTATTTAACTCCGGGTCACGCTGATCGAGTAGATCTAATCACCAATGTAACTTTCGCGTAGATCTAATCACCAACGTAACCTTCCTTTCTTCTAAGTGTGATTTGAAGGAGATTTGGCTGCTGTTTTAACGTGTCGAGTGACCGTGTAGAGGTTCCCTTGTTGGCTCGTATCTACGCAGTTGTTTATCACTAATGAGGAATAATCTTTCATTTCAACACCTTTATACTTTGCTACACTCAACAAAGTGAATGATTGTTAAGTTTAAGTGACTATTCTGGGTCATATTTATAGTAAGATACTGCATATAAGAGTGACAATCTCAAATTTGAGCCAACAAAAGAAGCTTCTACGTGGTCACTTGACCTGCTTGAAATCGCGCTCAAATCGCATCCAACCATTTCAAAATAAGGAGGGGCGCATTTGAAAATGTAGTCCTAGATACACTATATCTGAGAAAAGGACGGGATGGTCACAACTGTAACACCTTTGAGCATATAAGTCTGCTCACTCAGAGCAGCTGAGGTGAAGCTATTCCTCTTCCTCCTTCTCCTCCTACTCACCATCATCATCATCATCATCATCATCATCATCATCATCATCATCATCATCATCATCATCATCATCATCATCAT